>JAEUWN010000700.1:95067-169024 GCA_018524465.1 Podaxis pistillaris | reverse complement strand
TTAAAAGAGACGAAACGGGTGGGGTCGAGGTTTCCCCTCGACACCGTTGTGCTCGTGCCGTCTCGCACTCACGGAGTTTTGTTTCACAGCATCCCCTCAGCCTTCCTAATAATCTCGGTGGGGGGGACGCCCTTAAACTGTCTCGGCCGGAATAGGAACACGCTCCGGCAGTTTCACCAACTCCAATTTCTCCTGCGATCGTCGTCAGCATCAACTTGGCAAGCCCAGGCACGGGAAACTCACCTCCTGTTGAATAGGGATCAGCTTGAATTCGTTCGACAACACAAAGGCTAAAAACAATTCTAACGTTGACATCGTAGGCTTCAAGTGCCTGTTGTACACCATCATCGAGTTATATGACACATAGTAATGCAATGCAACCTTGCCGAGTTCGGTGCTCTGGAAGCGTCCCAACGTACGTTCGTATTTGATGAGCTGGCATCTTCCCGGCAGCACAGTAGCGGAGTGAACGATGTCAGCGCGCTTCCATATAAGGCCTGCATTGTCCTGAGAGTCGGTACCGACGCCATAAAGGCCAGGATCCGTGAGCACGAACATACCTGCCGATAAAATCGGTTAAAATTCCACCAGTCATAATCCAACATGAGTACTCACAAGTATGTATACCCCAACCACTGTATCGCCTCATCCCTATTCTTAATAGTCCCAAGCACAATCTCCGCATTCAAGTTATCCGCCAACTTCGACACAAGTTGGCTCTCAATCGGCAACTACTGGCTCAACAAACTCAGGTGATACTGCAACTCTTGACGAT
This sequence comes from Podaxis pistillaris, assembly GCA_018524465.1. NCBI lineage: Eukaryota > Fungi > Basidiomycota > Agaricomycetes > Agaricales > Agaricaceae > Podaxis > Podaxis pistillaris. The sequence goes on along the minus strand of JAEUWN010000700.1, from coordinate 168,249 downwards.
TCGTGATGATCACACCCATCAAACTAATCACTCTGCGGTCTTCCTGCAGGCCCGAGCATCTGCAACACGCCCTGGCTGGAAATATCAACCCAACGGCCGTTTTCGGGGTGTTATATCTGACCCCCTTGATGACAACAGTGTGCGCGGGAAGGTTGACACCCCATGCAAGCGTGGCGATAAGGGCGAGCACCCGAACGTAGCCATCTATAAAGAGGTCCCCGACGAGTGAAAGGCTGGGGCGAGGCATACCAGCGTGATGGATGGCAAAACCGAACGGGAGGAGGTCGCGAAGGTTAAGATCCTTCACGTTGGACGATTCCGCAGTAAGGATCTCACGCGTGGCGCCTTTGGGCTTGACAGATTGTGCGATAGACTCCTTTTCCACGGCCATGTCGCGGAGGAATTTGGCGGTCTTCGCGGTCTTCTTACGAGAGTGAACGAAAATTAGAGTCTGGTTCTTCCGGGCCTGGTTGAGGACCACTCTTGATGAAACTTGGATAACGTGGTGGCTCTGATGGTCGAAGAGCTCCATCAACTGGTTTTCGCAGTCATGCAGACTCGACTTGGAACTGAGGATGAACAAAACGGAAGGTTCCTTGCCGCGGCAATGACGGGGTCTGGATAGATCTCGGATATTTGGCGTTGGTCCCAGAAGCCGTATGTCTTTCTGCGCCTTGCAGCCCTTGTCGCCTCCTATCACCAGCCCCTCCTCCCCGGTTCCCTCCTCTGCGGGAGCCTCTTCCTCCGCCTCTTCCTCCGCCTCTGCATCCGACTCATCACGAATATCATAACACTCGTCGTCCTCCTCTTCCTATTCTCCCTCGCCAAACACTAGCACTATGGCAACACCCACTTCTTCGTCGATCCCAGCGTCTTTGTGCTTCATGTCGGGGTCGACCACGACTTTCTCTGTGGTGCGGTAGTCAATGACCCTTTTTGAGAGATTGCGGAGCTGCGAAAATTGTTCGCCAGAGATGGGACCAAGAACTTCCTCGACTTGACACTTTTTGTCGAAATCCTTTAGGGAGTCGTTCTTGAGTGTCCCGAGCGCCGCGCTGGCGGCAGTGCGCATGATATCCTGCGCCTGGTACCCGAGTGCGGCGTGAACACCACAGAGCATGAGTTTGTAGATCTCGCGTGTCTCCACCGCCCGAGATCGATATGTGAGGCCCTCCAATTCCTGGGCCGACTCGATGATATCTGCATAGCCGAAGCCATCACCCTCTGCACGTCGCCTCGCCTGTTTATTTGCATGCTCGTGTGCCTCAGCGGCCTTTTCTTCTTCTAGCCGAGGTCCTTTGAGGCTTGGCGGACGACACGAGAGCTCATATCCCGTGGGCTGATGCGGCCTACGAGAGAAGTTGGTGCGCCATCTGGCTCCTTGCCTCTGTGTGGAAGAGAAGACCTGTCTGCAGCAAGGACAAGAGAGGAGATAGCGCCGTAGTGGGATCCAGAAAGATCTGGTTCTCCGGGTCGACTCGACATGATGGTCTTATCGGAGAGTTGTACAACGTTGCAATTGTCGCTTATGTAATCCAACCCGTTGGCTTCATCCTTGGTGTGAGTCCAAGCGTTGACTCGAGTCAGTTCCGACGTATCCCACACTGGTTTCAGCATGCAGGGATGATCGAAACAACGCGAGAGAAAAACATGTTTTTCCACAGAGCTGCATAGTGCAAAATGAAAATCATGACATCACAGCTGGTCGATGCTTCTGCTATGGATCTCTCTGTTCCCCTCGTCCTTGGTGTCTTTCGGTCACGTTGGAAACACTCCCACCAGCAGAAACAAATCTATGGTAACACAATTCTTCAGCTCACTCAAGTGCAACTTCCCCCTGACATACAACCCTATTGGCGCCGCAAAAGCCGGGCAAGAAGCACTCCGCGGGTGGTGCCAAGAACGCATTTGGGAGATGTTGGAGAACTTGGGTCCGTCTGCGTCGACGCCTTCAGAATTCCCGAGGGAGGTCGCACAGGAGTTTGCGAAAAAGAGGTTTAGGGAGAGATAGCTGGTGCGTACTTTTGATCACGATAGAGAGGGCGCCGGGAAAAGTGAAGGAGCAAAACATGTGATGTACCGTGAATGAAGTGGTAATCAATGATAGAAGCGAGCTTTCACCTGATCGCATTGTCCCAGCTGATGCAGTCTGTTTCCGCTGATATTATGTCAGTCGTTGGCCAAGAGCTGAGTTGACGTGGAGGATACAGCTCAACAAGAGAAGCCCGAGCGCCTTAGTCAACTGGTATGCTCTCTTGGCATACTCCTGGGACTCCATCTGATCGACCGACGTAGAGATGAGAGGAAGAAGAGGAAACAGAGCCACTAATAATACCTCGCCAAGGCCTCCAGACCTCTTCCCCTGTAGCGCGTTAGGAGAGTTTACTGAAGGCGTGATGGTCGCGAAAGTGTCTCGAGTTCGATAATAACGTAATTATAGGTCAACGGCTGTGTTTGGTACTCTATCATTCCAGCTCGTTTCAGTTTGTTCTCTCCGGTCTCATTCGTTTGACGTCGTTCTGATTAGTTGGATTTTTCACTTGGAATCAGTCTCAGGTGGGTGATCCCAACACTGACCTCAATTTGGGCTTTTCACGTGTGGGCGATGTAGCATTAGCCGACTCGGCTGCTCATGAATTCCGTTCATCTTCGATGAGATAGGTCTCCTGCCAAGGTCCGCTAGAGCTCAACCGGTTATGTTCCGAAAAAGAGAATTTCCCAGGTCATGTCTGGTAGGATAAGGAAGTGAATTGCCCAGATGACAACCTCTTGTTCTCGACACCCGAATGAGCACAAATGAAGCTCTGGCTTCGCAGTGTCGAAGCATTCGGGCTGCCATGTGTCTCATTTTGGCTGTCATGTACCGCATTCAGGATGTCATGTACTGCATTTGAGCCGTCATGTACAGAATTCGGGCTGTCATGTACAGCACTCGGTTAATCTTTGTGATTCTCAAACTTCAAGAAAACCATGGAGTTTTGCCGATCATAGCCGGTTTTGCATGAGTGTAGTCTGGTATTCACTTACGAGGTAGAGTATCAGCTGACCTCTCAAAACACATAAATGGCCGCTTTGGTTGATTCAAGTCGGCAGGAGTAGTTTCCCTCCATTCACAACCATCACTGTACGCTTTCTGATCCTGCCAATCTAACAGAGTACTCACAATTCATGCACCCTTTTTCACCACAGAACGTCATAAAATGTCCGTCTTCAGAGGAGAAAATTGTTTAACTGTCACCACCATGGGGCCCGGCAAGCTCACCCTACTTACCTACGGCGGGGGCAGTCCTAGCACTATCGGAGCGAAATCTACCAACAACTCCGGTAAAACTCGGTGGATGATTGGCTTTAGTCACACTTACACCCGCTTCGCTTTTATTTGGGAGGGAACTGGCGAAGCAGTTTACAGGGTAGGGTTCAGTTTGTTGACAACGCCTGTTGGAAGGAGCTGGACTGCGGCAAGTCTTGTGGAATGGGAGACAGGGAAGATCGTGACGGCGGATGTATCCTCTAACGTCGCAGGTGCACTTAATCGCGACAACGTCACCACGTTCTGGGTCATTCCCGATACTATCTAAACCCCTCGAGTACCTTCTGGTTGCATTCTCCAAGTTCTAATCTTTGTTTCATTGGCTTGGACTATGCCCTCCTCCCTTCAGTACCAGATTAACAAATGTAACTTGTTGCGTTGTTCCAGCCTGTGTAGTACCGTCTAGATGCTGGAGGCCCGAAAGAAACCTGAACGAACAAGTTCTTGGACCACGATGGGAGCATGACTATCTTGGGAACCTCCAAGCCTATCCTAGCAGTCGTCGTTCCCCCCAGGACCCGCCCAGGAGACCGCTCAAGTACCAACTGCAACCGCCACCTCCACACATTCCGGCCCGCCACCCATGACTGTGCCGCTGCCCCCCTTGGACTTCTTCGCTTCACTTTATGTTCATTTTGCCACACCTCTTTCGTTTCATTCTCTCCTCTCCTTTCCCTGTTGAACATGGATGACTGGATGGACACACGGCCGGATACGATTCGGTTCAAGCGCCCAGGGTGGAGACAGAAACGGGCTCTTTCTCTCTGTCTCCATCTCTACCCCTTTCCTCTCTATATGCGCAGCTTCCGCTCTGTTACCTTCCCCTCATCCTTATTATTTTTCCCCGGAGATGGACACGGGGACATGCCTGACTTTAGGCCAGTCAAGGCCAAGATGGCGCGTAAACCTTCTGTCTCAGTTTGATTTTCTAGAATGGTAGTTTCATTTAGTTAAGGCAACAGTAACGCAATTCAGCTAGCAATGTACCAGGGCACGTTCAAGGGGTACTGAGCATGTCGACGAAGCTCTAAGAAGCCTGGGTCAACATTATCTACTGAACATGTCAGATACGACTTGAGAATAAAGAAGAAACACACTACCTTTCGCAAAGGCCTCCTCTTCCGCCTCATACTACCATTCCAGTACTCTACCAGGGACAGCCCCCACGCAAACATAGGTAAGATGTATGGTGAACCGAAAGAGAATGCCGTGCTGGATTGATTATATACAAAATCGAAACCTACAAGATAGGTCTTCTATTCCTATACAAGCCTCAATTATCCCTCTCGTTTCTCTCAACATGCGGAGACAGACGTATCTTTGTCACAGCGGATGCATCCTCGTACATTCCCCAGATAATAGCGACATGACTTGGCTGGCTTCTCCATAGGTGGTCGAGTATGGGAGATCTCAAATATTCCACGCGTTTCCACAATGGGTCATAGATATGGCGCAACAATCTTAGGAGAACCTTCAATATTCGGAAATAAGTTTTCATTGAACAAAAAATCAGCTCGCATACCGTCGCCCAGCCGCATCCATTTCGAGGTCAGACTTTGATAAAAGTCAAAGTGATTGCGACGCGCCAACGATTGACCAACCTCTTTGTCTCTGCCTGGTCCCTCTGAAGTTGTTCCATCCCATGGGCGACTGGGCTCCGTCAAATAGCAGTCAAAGACTGAGCCGGTGAAGACAAGGTGGAAGAAAAAGCCAACAAACAACAGTCTTGTGACACTACAGTTTGCTCTGGCTAGTGTTGATGCACAGGGTAACAGTGGGGATGTAGCCCAGGAGGTGAAGCCGACTGGACATGAAATGTCAATCACCAGGTGTTAATGCGAAGGACTTGGGAGACTTGCTATCAAAGGGGCTGATGCTGCAGGATTTGGTGCCAATAAATAGGAGAGGCGGCTGGGTGTCGTGTAGATGAGGCAGTCGCTGATCCGTTTACCTGTTTGGGCTACGACAGTAATGACGTGAGTATATGTGGTTGTGTGTACGCAGCTGTAATGGAAAGAGATACCTGTCGTTGATTCCGGCGACCTCGAACGCCTCTTCAACTCTCTCATCTAATTTCAGCGCCTTCATCGACTTGATCTTGACATGCATCTCGATCGGATCTGAGCACATAGAACAAGTCGACAGAAGCAATCACAGCGAGCAAGCATGCCAGTTGTTGACCAATAGACCTGCACCACAATTCGTCGAACGGCAAAAAGGTGAACATACGCGTTACTCACGGCCTTGGCATCAACATCAATCCACCTACCAATCTCCCCTGTCTCCCAATCCCCGAAAATCACACACTCAGGCCATGAACATCCAAAACCAGACCACCATGCAGCCCATCCATAGCAAAGCCCCCAGCACCCTTCATCCCACTCCCATTCCTCTCCTTGGACTTCTTATACACCTCCAGCTTGATTTTACCCTCCAGTACCACATACATGTTAATATCAGACGCCCAAGCAAACGAAACACCATTACTGAAGTACTTGTTCCTCCAAACGAGGGCGGTGTAAATGATGTATTCGCCATCACTGACGACGGCGACGAAGCGACCATTGGGGGAGTGGAGGAGGGACGTGACGAAGATTTCGGTGGAGCCGATTTCTTTCGTTGTGAGTGGGACCCGGGAGCCGACTGAGGCGGAGGTTGGGTCGTCGGTGGTGGGGGTTTGGAGGTTGCCTGAGAGGACTTCGTGATTGCACGTGTAGATGAGCTTGCCAGAGAGGTCCATGGAGTATGTGGGTTCGTCGCGGCCGAGCTGAGAGCAAAGAACAGATTAGGGTTATGTTTGGTTGGAAGAAAGGGAAGAAGACGTACTCTGATAATGACGACACCTTCGCCGAACCGATTGCAATTTCGTTGGTGCCTTTCCAGAGGCTGTGACACCATGCGCGTTTGAGGGTATAGCTGAGGCTGCGTTCGGTGTGGTAGGTGCCGTTGTTCTAGATCTTGACAGTGCCGTCTTCACTTCGACTGATGATGATAGGGAGGTTGGGATGGAAAATGGCGAATGAGACGTAGTTGGTATGGCCTTCCATTATCTGTACGCGGCTCTTGGGGAGGTAATCCCAGACTTTAATGGCCTTGTCGTCACTGGTAGCGACGAGATATAGTTTATCTGCGCCAGGGTAAAAGTTGACGTAGTTGATGCCTTCGTCGTGGTTGTCCAGGGTAGTATTGGCTATTGGAGGACCGATGGACCGCATTTTGACGGTACGGTCAAGGCAGAGACAAAGGCGTTGGAGTCTTTTAGGTTAAAGGCGATGTTCACGATGTGGCGTGTGTAACCCTCGTATGTCTACAAATCTCATTAGCAATATTGATAGGTGCAGGGGGGGCTACCTGCGCACCTAGATTATACGCCGCTGCCCGTCCCAGTCCCAGACTTTCACGGTTATGTCATCGCTGCCTGTAAGGACGATCGGCGCGGTAGGGTGGACAGCGAGACATCGAATGTAATCCGGTGAGCCTCAAAAGCGGCGACTTTTTGCATGGGTGTCGTATTGAAGACGCCTAGCTAATAATCTTCTGAGCCTACGACGAACCAGTTTTTTGCAGAGGTCCCGCTGAAAGGTGATCAAGTGCCGGCAGCGGCGAACTTGGGTGACGAGTGGGTGATACACAAGTCCACTTTGTCACATCAACTTGCATCGTGGGGGTTTCCTCATTGCACCATCTGGAGAGCCCACTAAGGATGCTGAGCATGGCGACATTGATCTAGTAAAACGTTAGGGTCCAGGAAAGATGATGGATGTAGGTTAACACACCTTTCCAACACCAGTGGGAGCGCAAAGAAGGATGGGCTCGTCGGGGTCGAAAGCAATGGGGAAGAGCCTGTTCTGTATAAGGCTGAAGTGGGACACAGTAAAACCCTCCGTGCCCAAACAGAAGAAATGAGACAGGGACGTGGACCTTCCCATATCCCTTCTTCGAAAGCTTGAACGATCCTTCGGGGAGTTTGCATTTCTGTTCAACATGAGGCGCGCCAGAGTCTCAAAGTCCAGGAAGCGTTTGGGTTGCAGTGTCGAACCTGGGGCGAGGATAGTAGTCTTTTGGTACCTCAGGCTTCGGCTCGTTGACATCCATGGCACCATGTTCTGCTTTTGCTTGCTTGTGTCCAGCCAACTCGCGCAAAATCCAACCAACACCCTTCCCCCTCATCGCCACCCCAACATTGACGCGCCCACCAGCACCGCTAAGCATGAGCTTCGCGCACCAAACAATGGGATCGCAATTCTTGACGAAAATTCGGATAATGTGGTGGCTCTGATGGTCGAAGAGCTCCATCAACTGGTTTTTGCAGTCAGGCAGACTCGACTTGGAGTTGAGGATGAACAAAACGGAAGATGCCTTGCCCGCGGCGGTGACGGGGTCTGGATAGATCTCGAATATCTGGCGTTGGTCCCAGAAGCTGTATGTCTTTCTGCGCCTTGCGGCCATGTCGCCTCCTATCACGAGCCCCTCCTCCCCAGCTCCCTCCTCTGCGGGAGCCTCTTCCTCCGCCTCTTCCTCCGACTCATCACGAATATCATAACGCTCGTCTTCCTCCTCCTGTTCTCCCTCGTCAAACACGACGGCAACACCCACTTCTTCGTCGATCTCAGCGTCTTTGTGCTCCATGTCGGGGTCGGCGATGACTTTGTCCTCGGTGTGGTATTCAGCGAGCTTTTTTGAGAGATTGGGGAACTGCGAAAATTGTTCGCCAGAGATGGGACAAGGACTTCCTCGACTTGGCACTTATTGTTGAAATCCTCTAGGGAGTCGATCTTGAGTGTCCCGAGCGTTGCGCCGGCGGCATTGCATACGATATCCTGCGCCTGGTCCCCGGTTGCGGCGTGAACGCCACCGAGCACGAGTTTGTAGATCTCGCATGTCTCCACCATCCGAGGTCGATATGTGAGGCCCTCCAATTCCTGGGTGGACTTGATAACTTGATAATATCTGCATAGCCGAAGCCGTCACCCTCTGCACATCGCCTCGCCTGTTTATTCGCATGTTCGCGTGCCTCAGTGGCCTTTTCTTCTTCTAGTCGAGGTCCCTCAGGGCTTGGCGGACGACACGAGAGCCCATATCCCGTGGGCTGATGCGGCCTACGAGAGAAGTTGGTGCGCCAGATGTTGGAAAACTAGAGTCCGTCTGCGTCGACGCCTTCAGAGTATCCGAGGGAAGTCGCACAGGAGTTTGCGAAAAAGAAGTTTAGGAGGATGGTATAAGCAACTTAAGACAGGAAGATAACACCTAGAAATACGAGGAAAATGGTCAGCAGTCAAGTGTCGGATTCTGAGCCGTTGAAGCACGCACTGATTCATGAGCCTCCAAGATGTCTCTAATCAGCCCATCTATAACATATCGACAAACCTCTCATAAACCAACCCCACCCATCCGGGATTTTGAAAATCAGTCACTGAGCAACATCGGCTATTGCGGTCGGGATGCGGAGAGTGAAATGAATTTCAAATGGTGGGGACGTGACATGGCCAATCGTTGTTGACCCACAAAGGATCACATGATCCTAACCTTTGTGAACATTCACGATCGGCTGTGGTCTCCGGACCCATTTGCTGATGGGTTGACTCAAGTTGGTAGGAGTAGTTTCCCTCCATTCACAATAATTCCTGTACGCTTTCTGTTTTTACCCATCTACCAGAATACTCACGACTCATGCATCACAGAACGTCACAACATGGCTATCTTCATAGGAGACAAATGTGTAACCGTCACCACCATGGGCCCCGGCAAACTCAGCCTACTCAGCTACGCCAATGTCAGCGGGGCTGGTGTTAACCATATTGGAGGGAAATCCACTGACAACTCCGGTAAAACTAGGTGGATGATCGGCTTTAGTCACTATTTCTCTCGCTTTGCTTTTATTTGGGAGGGACAAGGCGAAGCAGTTTATAGGATAGGGTCCAGTTTGCTGACAGCGCCCGTTGGAACCAGCTGGACTGCGGCAAGTGCAGTGAAATGGAGTTCAGACAAAGTCACAAAGGAGGATGTAACTTCTAACATACCAGGTGCAGTCAATCGCGACGATGCCACCACGCTCTGGGTCATTCCCGATACCATTTAAACCTCTCAAGTACCCTTCTCGTCGCACCTTCCAAATTTTATTCTTTGTTCTTTAACTTGTACTAGGGCCTCCTCGCTCCGGTACCAGATTAGAAAATGTAACTTGTTGTGTTGTTCCAGGTTATGCAACACTGTCCAGATGCTTGAGGCCCGAAAGAATCCTGGACAAATAAGTTCTTGGACCACGGTGGGGACATGACCATCTTGGGAACCTCCAAGCCTATCCTGGCACTCGTCATTTGCCCGTAGATGATTACGACGTACCGACGATCGACCAACCCCTTTGTCTCTGCCTGGTCCATCTGAAATTGTGCCATCCCATGGGCGACTGGGCTCGTCAAAATATCGGTCCAAGACAGAGCCAATGAAGAGAAAGCCAACAAACAAAAGTCTTCCGGCACTGTAGTTTATTCTGGCGGCGCCACTGTAGACGACTGGTGACATGGGTCAAGAATTCCAGCCAAGATTAAAAGTGCATGTCAGCGAAAACATGCTCAAGTGCAGACCTGGCTCTAGGCGAGCATTTGTGCGCAGATGACAGAAAGAAAAATGTTTAACGAGAATATAAGGCCGTCATGGTGGGTTATGGGGATGGAATGCGTTGCTTGCCTTGCCTCGATCTTACATCCTTCCAACTCAAGTACTTGACCCAGTTATTCCCCCCACTTCTCTAGTTTTCTGTTTGCTCGGTCAAAATCTTGACATCTCCCACAAGATAACCAAAGTGCGCGGCAAGAGCAGGATAAATTAGGGCCCACGTTCTATTTCTAAAGGTAACATGGTGTATAGGGAGCTGCTACGATCGGTTGACAGTGCAAGTTTTCCGGGGACCGAAAGGAACCAAGGGTGTGCTAGTGTTGATGCACAGGGTAACCAATAAGTTGCCTACGACCAAGAATTTCTCCAATCTGTCAACTAGTGAGAAAACAAGATTTGTGGTATAAAAGAGGAGCATGGCGCACCTTGAAGATACCATATGCCTGGAGACCGTAAACGCCAACCTGAGCGACTTAACCGCTCTGGACAAGACCGCGCCAGGACGCAGGCTGGGTCGTGTTAGTCCATAGCTAACGGTAAGCCTCGACGAATTGGGAAAGAGAAGGGGGTTTGAGAGCTTCGCCAACGTAAATTCGTTTCGCAACTTCACGGGCAACGCTAAAGTTGTATATGAGGGGTTCCTTGTAGCCTGCGAACGGTCAGCGGGAACATTGGGTCAAAGAGGTGAAGACGCACCGCCAAGAAGATTACCAATTTTCTGACCAGCAGGGCCGAGGAACTGGACAACGCTCTCCCAAGCCTTGCCTGCGGCCCTCTGGGCACTCGCAAGCGTGTCCTGGGCCTTTTCTCAGCCGAAGTCGAGTTAAAGCGCACGGAAGTAGGTTTTCTGAGCGGAAAGCGAGCGACAGAGTGTCTGAGATGGGTGGACGAAGCAAAGGGTTAGGAGTTCGGGCTTTCACTGAGAAGCATCCGCTATCTATTGGGGAGTACTGCGGTCCCCTTGCTTGTCATACATCCTAGACAGCTGATCCACCTGATGTGTGAAATAGATCACCTTCTAGATGTACGACAGTCAGCATCCCATTCGTCTTCTGAGAAGCATCCGCTATCTGTTGACTATCATGGAGTACTGGGGTCGCTTTGCTTGTCATACATCCTAGAAAGTCGATCCACTTGGTGTGGTTAAAATTGGATATGAAGTGGATCACCTCCCAGACGTACGACAGTCAGCATTGCATTCGTCGTCTGAGAAGTATCCACTATCTGTTGACTATCGGGGTCACTTTGCTTGCCATACATCCTAGAAAGCCAACCCACCCGATGTGGTTAAAATTGGATATGAAATGGATCACCTTCCAGGACATAGGACAATCACACAGTGAACGGTCGTTCTCAGCTTCTCAAGTGCCTTATCCCCCCCGTCACAGGTAATGCTGCTTGCCGTGGACTCCGACGAGTGGTTTGTTGCCATGGCATAAGATGGTGGGATTCCATCGGTAGGTACCCAATTCACCTTTGCTTTGCCAACTACACTTCCACACAATGACCTCCGCCGCCCCTCCAAGTGGTACGTACGCAATCAAGGTCGACGGGTACAAGAGATATATCCTGCTTGAAAACAAGTACGGTTGTATTTCTACCGCCCCGTCCGAGACCCCTCAAAAAGGTATTTCCTCTTCCTTTGGCTATCAACACGTTTCACATCCTTTGAAGTGGATGGTCACTCGGCTGGACGAGAATCACGTCACCATTGCCATTGATAACACCAGATTTAACAATCAGGTCTTAAGGACAAATGGTACCGCAGTGAGTGGTATTCCGCTTCTTTTGCACTTACGTCTGTGACCTTCCGCGCAGAAAAGCACGGTTGTAGCAACTGATAACTACCCGGTGGTATGGAATGTCGAAAAACCAGATCCGGATAGCTTCAAATACAAGTCAGCCACTACCAGCTTTTATCCAATACCAAGTACCGACTACCTTTTAGGTTCAAGACTGTATTCGAGGAACATGACATGTTTTTATCATTTGATCGCAACAACACGGGGAAGGTATGGCGCAAGCTGCACTCTTTGATTTGTGAAGTTGAGGCTTATGCGCAGGTTTTGATGTCAGCTGCAGATCCTGATTTGGTTCAGTTGTGGGAGTTGCAACGCCAGACCTAGGTTGCTTGATCCCGAGTTGTTTTGAAATGTATAACAGACACTGCAGTAGTACATGAAAAGTGATAAATTATCTTTGTCGTTTTGGGACTGCTGTGGAGTTTTCCTACGTTCCCCAGATAATAGCGACATGACCTGGCTGGCTTCTCCATAGGTAGTCGAGTATGGGAGATCTCAAACGCTCCACAGGTTTTCCACAATGGATCTTAGATATGGCGCAACAATCTTAGGAGAACCCTTTATATCCGGAATTCAAGGGTTTTCATTAAGAAACATATTAGCTCGCAAGCCGTCACCCTCGCCGCATCCGTCTCATGTCCAGACTTCAATGAGAGTTAGAGCGGCGCACCGACGATCGACCAACCTCTCTGTCTCTTCCTGGTCCATCTGAAATTGTTCCATCCCATGGGCGGCTCGTCAAATAGCAGTCGGCGACTGGGTCAATGAAGACGAGGTGGGAGAAGAAAGCCAACAAACATCAGTCTTCCAACGCTGTAGTTTGTCCTGGCGGTGCCATTATACGCGACTGGTGACATGGGTCAGCTCTACGTACTCCGGTCAGGATTAAAAGTTTGTGTTAGCGAAAACATGCTCAAGTGCAGGCCTGGCTCTAGGCGAGCATTTGTGCGCGGATGACGGAAAGAAGAATGTTAACGAGAACATAAGACCGTCATGGTGGGCCCAGCTGAGATGGAATGCGTTGCTTGCCTTGCCTCGACCTTACGTCTTCCTAACTCAAGTACATGACCCAGTATTCCCACTTCTCTAGTTTGCTCTTTGCTCAGACAACGTTCTTGATATCTCCCACAAGGTAACCACAGTGCGCGGCAGGACGAGGGTATATGAAGGCACATGTTCTATTTCTAAGGGTAACATGGTGTATAGCTGCTACGGTCGGTTGACGGTGTAGTTTTTCCGGGGTCTGAGAGAAACCAAGGGCGTTCTAGTGATGGTGCACAGGGTAGCCAATAAGTTGCCTACGACCAAGAATTTCTCCAATCTATTGACTAGTGAGAAAACAAGTTCTGTCGTATAAAAAGGAGCATGGCGCACCTTGAAGATACCGTATGCCTGGAGACCGTAAATGCCAACCTGAGCGACTTGACCACTCTGAACAAGACCACGCCAGTACGCGAGCTGGGTCGCGTTAGACCATAGCTGACGATAAGCCTCGGCGAATTGAGAGAGAGAAGGGGGTTGGAGAGCCTCGCCGACGTAAATTCGTTTCGCAACTTCACGGGCAACGCTAAAGTTGTATACTAGCGGCTCCTTGTAGCCTGCGAACGGTCAGCAGCAGCACAAGATCAACGAAGTGAGGACGCACCGCCAAGAAGATTACCAATTTTCTGACCAGCCGGGCCGAGGAACTGGACAACGCTCTCCCAAGCCTTGCCAGCAGCCTTCTGGGCACTCGCAAGCGTGTCCTGGGCCTTTTTCTCAGTCGAAGTCGAGTTAAAGCGCACAGAAGCAGGTTTTCTGAGCGCGGAGCGAGTGACAGAGTGTCTGAGACTGGCGGAGGAAACAAGGGCGACGTTCATGATGATGAGGGGAGGGTGTTTGAGGCCGAGGAAGGCAGCGAGCAAGACCGCAAACGGTTCAAATTCCGCTCTCGGAGAAATGCGGACCCGCAACTTATCTTATCTTATCTACTTTCCCCCGAAAATAAGTCATCTATTATTGGTCAATGTACATCTCATCCACGATTCTCATTGACAGGACTGCAGTCAAGCGCAACGCGGTCTGTTCTTCAAAGATTAGCATATTCACAAATTGTGCTCTCATGCCACGAACTTTTCATGTTGCCATTGCAGCACACAGGGGAAGCGACACTGCACAGCCATTAGCATGAGTCAACCCCGTTTCGAGTACACGAACTCACCAGTTGCTGCCTCCTTGCGCACCCACCTCGGTACAGTTGCTGCCCACAAGCATTGGACCCTCCGGAACAGGGAGTCCCATGGTCTGCAGGATCTGGGCTGCCCGAGGATCGGCTGTGTTTGTCACCTCCTGACAGCAATGAGTGACTCCATCAACGTTGCAGTTGCTCCTCGCATTGAGCCTCGGCATCCCTTTCACTAAGGCCACGGAGAAGAATGCTATTGCAAGCAAACGGCGCATGAAACAGGTGCTAACGCGGATACAAAACGCAGCAGAAAGTAGAATGGATCATACCGCCCTCATTTATACCTTCTTCCACTTCATTCATGCCGTTAGTCGTTGCCTTCTACCTCACTAGATCCCGACCGGCTTAATTAGACACACCAAGATACACCTCGGGTCTGCGACACTACCTGTCTCAAGAAGATTAGTTTGAGCAATACAACTCCAAAACGCCACGCTACCCCGTTCCCTCTTTCGGGATCGATCAGACGTCAAAACGCCTCGAGCACCACTGACTCGTCTCGTTGAGGATATTTCTTAATTGCTAGAAGCGAGACCTCGTTGTTCTTGAACCCACTACGGGAATGCAACTCCGCAGATCTCTTTCTTCTTATGTAACGGTCGCGGCGTTTGAACGGTTTTTTTTTTTTGTACGAGTACATCTTCAGCCCCGCTGTGCTGCCCTTGGGCCCAGTATTTCGCACCCGCACAACGACTAAGACAGGCTATCGGGCTTCAAACCGTACCCCTATCTTGGAAACCCAGCCCTGAGGCCTGATCAACGGAACCTGGCATGTCACACTCGCCTTGACGTCGCTTCCTGTGGGGTTGTGTCACACGCACTGCTCTGCATCCCAACATTAGCACAACTGCGCACGGACTTGTTGTCTACCAAAAAGAGGGAAAGCGTGGGTTGCATGAGCTGGGAAATACTCCGGGAGATACGTGACATGTAGATTCTAAAGCCGAGGAGACGCTGGGACACCAATAATATCTCGGCGGATATTTCTGGGCATAAACCTGTTGCTTCCTGTTTGGCAGTCTCGGACTCGCCACCCGCTAGGCATGGGTGTGGCCACCATTATCCCTCTAGCTCCTCGACATGAAGCCGAACACACACTCCTACCTCATAGTCAACACCCCACACCCTCCAACTGGATTCATCTCCGGGGTCCTCCTCGTTCTTCTTCCACCGGGGAGACGATATCCATGTATCATTTGATATCAATGGGATGGAATTAGAAACTCGCACGCAAGGCTTCTCAGAAGTGTACGTTTCTTGTCTGGCACAATGTTTCCAGTACATGATAAATCTAGCCACCTCACGCGTTTCCCTCTTGGGCTCCTTCCTCTTCACTCGCCACTCCGACTTTCTCATACATGCTGGGGTCACAGAATCACACATTCGACGCGGAGAAGGGCGTGCAAAAACATGAAGGAGTATCTCAAAGTGTTGAAAACGTGATAGTGGCCCAGGAGACACGACCCGTCAACCACAACTTGCCAACCGTAGAGGGAGGATTAGATGGATGGATGACTGTGGCTGGATCGTAAGTATCAAGTTCATTCTTCGATTACATGCCGACATTCTCGCTACAGTTGGTTGATCCTGTTCAGCACACTCGGGTACGTCCCTGTATCCCTCTGCGCGATCAACTCACTCTCATTCCTCATCCAGCTACATTTATTCATTTGGCGTGTATGAAGGTTTGTCCATCCTTATGTCACGGTTGCCTCAATCTCATCCAAAAAGATTATTACACGCGCGTTTTTCTTAGCGGCCACAGTCCAAGTAGCATCGCGTATGACTCAGCTTCTCTCGGTCTCTTACGGGAATTTGACCAATCGTCTCCTATAGGTGGATGGGGAGCTTTCAACTCGCTCTACCCTTCGCTATGGGACCACTCGCAGGACGGGTCTTTGACGCAGGGTATGCTCGACTGTTGGTGGCAAGTGGTTCGCTACTGTTTGTCTTTTCGTGGGTGCTATCTCGTAACCCTTTGAATTATCTCTAACTCTGTTCCTAGTTTATTTATGCTGTCACTCGCCAAGGAAGGTCAATACTATCAAGTGCGTCCGTCTAGCTTGGTAGGTTAACTCAGTATGTTCACGCCTCGCAGATTTTCCTAAGCCAGGGCCTTGGTATGGGCCTGGGAACGGGACTGCTTTTCACTCCTTCGACCGCCATTGTCAGCGTCCATTTTAAACGAAGGCGAAGCTTGGCGTACGGGACTGCATTGACAGGGATTTCCATAGGAGCACTCGTCTTTCCTATCGGTGCGTTCTTGGTCAAATGTCATTGTAACATGGCAATTCTGAAATCTTCCA
Organism: Podaxis pistillaris; assembly: GCA_018524465.1. Taxonomy (NCBI): domain Eukaryota; kingdom Fungi; phylum Basidiomycota; class Agaricomycetes; order Agaricales; family Agaricaceae; genus Podaxis; species Podaxis pistillaris. The sequence goes on along the minus strand of JAEUWN010000700.1, from coordinate 151,992 downwards.
GCACTCAAGTAATTACAAAGGTTCTATACGCTTTATCACTTCCACTAACCCTCTGACAGTCAGCTCATCCCGAATCTGGGCTTTGCTGAAGCTGTCCGAATTACGGGATACATCACCCTCGGATGCCTCGCCGCCGGAAATGGTTTGATACGACCTCCTCGTGTATCCCAGAACTCTCGTTCCGCCGACATCGCTTCCTTTTTCCATGACCCAGTGTACTTATGTTTCTTATTCCTGTACGTGATTACTCATAACCGGAATTGCAACCATACTGAGTGATCCTCTTTACATTAGTGCAACCGTTTCACTGCTTAGCATTTATTTCCCAAGTCAGTGCCTCCAATGACGGTCGCAACATAAATTGACTTCTTAGCAGGTGTCTACCTGCAGCTCTTTGCCGTACAACACGATATTGGTGATACCTTGTCATTTTATTCTGTAAGTAACACAGATTCTGCTATAACTACACTGACCCACTCTTTTGAAGCTCGCCATTCTGAACGGTGTGGGCATCATTGGTCGAATAGGAGGTACCTGGCTCGCAGATCGCTACGGTATATGGAACACCCTGATCCCATGTACTCTCGGTACAGCTGCGACAATTTGGGCTATATTTGGGACGTATGTGGTATCCGTTCTTTCGGTCACTTCCTTTCGATTTGAATCACGCTTCATTATAGACTGAGTCCCGCAAGTCTGGTTGTTGTCAGCTGCCTATATGGGATTTTCTCCGGTGCATGTGGGTGCCTCTCACAGTTCGTGGACAACACAGACCGCTCAGAAGCACGCTTCAGGGTTGGCAGTGGCTGTATCTGGCCTTGTATCCCTTGCTTCATCACCGAGCGAGGTCGGGTGAGTTCTCTTCTTCGCATCTGTTCTTCGTGATGGTGATGGAGATGATTTTAAACCTCAGAGCTCGCGTTGGGGTTGCGAATGCCTTTATGAGTATTGGCTTACTCGCGTCCGGGCCAGTACAGGGTGCTCTTCTAACTTCCGATTTCCACTGGGCGCGCCCAATTATATTTTCTGGGGTGGGTTATTTATTGAAATGCATCCGGTCCTCGTTAACAACTATAACCAAAGACGCTTATGACTATTTCCACCATCATTTCCTTCATGATTCGTACCCTCATTTCCAGGCACAAACACTCTCAATGGGTTTGACCCCAACTCGTTGTGGCCGCTGGCAATCCACAAGGCGAACCCATGAACAGCGTTGTTCCACTCTTGCCTTCTATCACATGCTTCTCAACTATAAATATTGTCTTGCTCCACTTTTCACGCACTCACGTCCTCACATCGATATCTTCCAAGATCAATTTTTTCTTTCTTCCTGTTTATTATGGTGCTTATTTTTCCTGGTTTTCGCAATGTTGGGTGATATCAACTCGTATGCGGACCATCTTGGTTATAGCATAGACTCTTTTCCTGAATCATCGGCAATAGAATCACTCCTCAGTATCCTTGACACACCACCATCGCTTGGCGAAATAGATACTCCTAAGATCCGATGTAGATTTGAGGGTATGTACCCTAACATTGGTTGACTTCTCCGGAACATCCGAACGGTTAGGCATTGGTTGCGAAGACCGCAGCTCCGATAACAAAAATCTAGAACACAGGTGAATAAGCACGTATGGAAAGTAAAGTTTGATAGTCCACCTCGCCCGTCGTGTCGCTGCTCACATAGAGACGATCGTCTTTCCCAAATGCAAGACCAACCGGTCTGATGCATAAATCAGGGCAGGAAGAGAGGTCAGCAGCTTGGATGAGGAAGCTGTATCCCAACGCGTTCGTAACGCTGACGTTGCCGAATGGATACGGAACGCTAGCGAAGAGATGAGTCCGTTGATAGGAACTCTTTACAAAAGCAGTAGACTTACTGAACAACCCCATATCCGGTGGGAGGGGAACGATTGAAAGAACCATGGAAGGAGACAAAGATATCTTCAGCCCAGGCTGCTGGGAGACCTCCTCGGACGCCGGTGGGCCTTGGTCCATATTGTTTGATATCCAATGGAACAGAGTGAGCCTGCAGAGCAAATAGCATCAGGGAAGGATTCGCACGAATTTGAACGTTGAAGCTACCTGGAAATTGAAGGCTGGGGGGCGGTTGTTGGTCACGTCCTGGCACCATATATCGTTACGTATCTCGTTTGCGTTATTCGGCGTTGTTGCAGGAAGATTGAGCGAGAACTGTGTGCCACGAGGGAGTTTTGTATACTGGGGAACGTTGATGGGATCAGCTTTCGGATTCCACAAAGTGCTACAGTCAGGGAATCCATAAAATGGAGGACGATCATTGGTTCCGGCGGAAGGATATATGAGGCTCTCGATTTCGTCAGCCGGATTATCATTAGCGAAGGCGGGCGTAAGCCCCGTTACATTGTCGATTGAAGCGCCGTTTTCAACGATGAGAAGGGTTTTGAGATTGACGGGGCTGAGGGAGTTCCCAGATGGGAAGGTGAAGCCGGCGGGGTTACGGATACCATAAGCCACTACTTTGCCTTCACCCCATTGTAGAGGGGCTGAGTGAGGAATAGTCAGAGGGAATCGACGAACTTGCGAGCGACCGGATGCGGGGTCACGAGCCGTGATATCTATGTTGGTCTTAGGCCCAGAGCCAACGAGAATAGCAATGGTGGCCCCTGTTCCATCACGTTCGAGCTCGAGGGTGTGTGTCGTCAATTCTGGAAAAAGGGGGGGTCAGAGAACTTAAGAAGGCCGATGGACATTGCCTCGTCACCTCCGTCGGCTGGCAAGCCTGTAATGAGACGCGAAGGTGGGGTCGAAGCCTTCCTGGTGGTAGGATCATATTTGTACACCAGAACATCAGAAGCGGTGCTGACATAGAGTGCGTTGCCATCAACCTGGATCCCGTGGGTAAACGCATCACTTGAGACAACAATAGACCGGGTCCACCCAGAAAGTGGGGAGACCGTGCGTGTGAGAGCTGATATTCCTGCACTGCGTTCCACCACAAGTAAGTTCTGCTGTGTGTCGAAAGTGATACCACGAGGACTTGTGAGGTTGGAAAAGATGACTGAAGCGCTGAGCCCCATGGTAACATTAACTGGCGTTTTGAATGACAGGGTATCAGGCTGGAAGAGCTGAGCCAAGATGACTGCCGGGAAACAAAGCAAGAAAAGCGATGTGAGACTCATCGTCGGCATTTGGGACCGTTCAGACACAGGGCGTGGCCATTCTTATAATCCCCGAAGGGTCCTGAATGGTTCAGAACACAGACCTGTCATTGCTGTCAAGGAGTCTTGGCGGTTTGAATTGTGACATAAGGACTGGTGCATTCTTGGAGCTCAAGGCCGTCAACACATACAAAGCGTTAGATTGTCAATGCATATAGGGAACATGTGGTACAGAAAACCGCGTGAATGCCATAGACACGTGATCCAACACAAACGAGAAAAATAGGGAAAAACAGGTTCAGGCAATGCGTCCAAGGTACTTCCGCATCTCATCTATCCAAGTCTTTTTCATCCAGGCATTTTCGTGCAGAGCATTTGGAATCATGACACATCTTGCAACACCATGCCCACCATTAGTGGTAAGACGAAAGATTTCATGTCCCATCTCTGGCGGCACTATCTCGTCATGTTCACTGAGTAACACCAGCATATCACGAGAAACTCTGCCAAGGACAGTGGGTTGACCACAATGACTACGTAGAGCGGCTAGGGAATCCCACTTGTCAAATGCCAGTGGAGCAAGATAGTGATAAGGCAACCATTTCTGAGGGTAAAGAGCGCGAACCATGGCAGGGATAGATGTGAAAGGATTTTCCAAGACAAGGCCGCAAATCCGATCAGTTCCGAGGATAGAGGGTGAGTAAGTGTGGACTTGCTGGAGTTGAGAAAGGGTACAGATTGCCGCAGCACCCCCAAGGGAATGACCATAGAGAATGATACGAGCCCTTGGAAACCTCTGAAGAGCATATCGCAGTGTGTCGGCATAATCTTGGACAACGCCAGTTTGGGTAGGCCGTCGGGGGGTCGATTTCCAGTATGAACGGGGCGCCACAGCCAGAGCGGCGATTTTAGGTCCATGATGGGGTGATATCGACTTGCAAAGATAACTGAAAATGGGGACGCGCTGGACTGGGTTTCCGGCGTTACCTGTTGATAAAGTCACTCTCAACAAGTGTTGTAATTGGAAAACCACGAGCCTTGGAAATATACCAGAACTACTTGTATGTCTTCTTCCGCGAGGTCAGCTCGATGGACAAGCACCCCAAAAAGTTTCGATCTCTCCGACCCTTCCAAGCTGATTTCGCTGCACCGGATGTGGTCGGAGGCCAGCGACAGTGAGCTATCCAGACGCTGTTGACGAGCGCCCAGAGGAGCATACCCTGAGGAGATGAGGGTGAGCTATGAGTACTGCAGGGATGACTAGGAATTACCCATGTAAATGATGCGACGTTGAAATAGAACTAACATGAGGCACTATGAATAAGAGACGTCAGTGAGGAGGAAAGTGAGGGTTGTTATATACCTTGTAGGTCCATAGTGCAATAGGTAAGCCCACAACAATAGATGCAAGTACCGGAAGAGAAGGAGGCTGTGGCAATGTGGACACGGCTCTATGTCTAACAACATGGGGAACTGTATACCTGAGACCCAAGTGGCGAAACATCATGATTTGAGTGCGTTCAGTACGTGGTGACGCATTCCTTGTCACAGATCCCATGTCACATCATGCAGTATATGATTCATTGGAATCCTCGAGAATGGCTAGCGATCCGTCACTTACACTGCAGACACCAAGCCAATAGATGTTTCCTCGTCACTACGACCAGGTCCAGCGTCCATCCTCGATTTTCATTGTCGATGACTACCCACACCATTAAATGCTTTCTGGTTGGTCCTTCAGGCCTCTGAGTCATCCCTCACTATTCCCAGTTATCTCCTTGCTAAAACTACAATCAACGTAGTTCACGAAACACGTGGTATGTGCCAGCTTATACATGTGGGCGCATACATCTGCTCCAAGCTTCTCATTCTCGGCTGTCCATCTTTATGGTGGGCGTTCTCCAGTCGTACATCACATCTAAAGGGAAGCCTTTCCACGCGACTCGAACGGGAGGAGCAATGTGATGAATCCTGCCAGTATGAAGATAGCCCCAGAAATGAAAATCGGAACGGATGTCGTCAGGTCGGCGTACAGGGCAATGATCGGAGCCTGCCAAAGTTGAGATCACCCAATGAGCCTACAATGGTATATACCACCCACCATTACGCCGAATATCCTATTTGCGGACGACGTCAAGGCGTTTCCCGTCCCCCTATCCTTCGTAGGGAATAATTCAGGTGTCAGAGCATACAATACACCATACATGATGTTACTCGTGAAGCTGTAGGCACAGTTCCAGCCAAGGAGAGCATCCGACGTTCTCGCCGTGGTAGATGCCAGGATGAAAGCACCTGTTAAGACTAAACAAGCACATCAGGACCTGGCGGGTAAGCTACATTGGGTGCTTACATGTAAAGATCGCCAGAGTTCCCCGCCTTCCGAGGGCTGGCACTTCGACAAGATATCCAGCGATTACCGCACCAGGTACTCCAATAACACTCAAAATCAGTTGCTAAGTAAAATGTCAGCATTGGGGGATGATGATAGAGACTGACTTACGTTGCGGTACGTGATATATATTGAGCCATCGCCAAAGTCGGCGCCTCGGGTTGCAAGACTGGATGGGCGATCAGTATTTAGTCTTTGTCGTACAAGAGAGAGACTCACAAGTATGTAACGAACGAATTGTATCTACAGGATATCAGAAGTTAGGCGGTATGGCGAACAAGGGGTATACTGGTGCGCACAGAGGGAACGCGAGGCCGATCAAAGCTGGGAGGTGGTATCTTTGAGCACTGGCCAACTGGGGCTGAGGATAGGCTCACCCCATAAAACGACGAGGAGAGTTGTCGAGGTTGCGATCCTTCTTGTCGCGAACAAAGGTTTGATATGATTTCCATCGAATTTGGACAAGTGCCGACGAACAGCTTCACCTGCGGGAACGTGCGTCATTGTATTTTCATCAAACTTCTCGTCATTCTCTTTCTCCACCCTTCTAAGGTCTTCAGCAGATAGTGAAGACGTTTTCCCGTTATACTTAGCCACCTGATGAACAGTCGCCACTGCTTGCTCATCTCTCCCTTTTCCCATCAAAAACTTGGGACTTTCATACAAGTTGAAGGCAAAGAAACGAATTGCCCACAGCACAAGCATGAGGCCGCCCATCGTGAACAAGAAATATCGCCATCCTTGGTTCGAGTCCCGGGTACAGCTCGGCGGAGTTGTGATCTCGCAGGAATAGTTGCCAATTAACGGCCAGGCAACCTACGTTTATGAGGTGAGTGGAAACGACCATCTGAAACGCGTACGTACGAGACTTCCGAGCAGTTGACCGAACGCCCACCATATGGAAAGCACTGTTAGGAGGTACTGATGCGATGCCGGAACGAACTCTACTCCGAACATAACTCGCGGGTTTCATAGTTGGCCGTGTCAGCTCACCTAAAAATATTGCCGAATCAACAGGTATGTTCCCACCGACACCGATTGACCACACGGCCACCAATGAGATGAGCGCGGTAGATGAACTCGACGCCCCCGCAACGGTGGCGAAAACTCCAGTGATGAGTAATGTGATGTTAAAAGAGATTCTGGCCAGACGTGATTTTAGTTTCTTCAGCTGAAACCGGATCCAGACGTACTTTCTCCCCCAGATATCAGACCCTATACCCCAGAAAGCAGCGCCTACGAGAAGTCCGATATTCTGACCCAGTTTCAGGAACGGCCCCTCGAAATCAAATTCTTGGACGACAGGAGGTAAAATTAGACCCGTCACAATCTTGGATTCTAGTGAGTAGACTTGGTCTAACATTACATGCATTACAACTTACTGGCCAGAGGTTATCCCTAGATGGTGACAGTAAGAGCCAATCATTTGGAATTGAAAGAACGAACATACGCGAGCCACCCGAAACCTGTAACAAAGGCCAGGCCCCTTATGAAAGGGTTAGAGAGGATTATGGTTGAAGTTAAACACCCATGGGTTCACCATTGATACCGCCCCATCCCTACTTTTTGAATTGCATCATTGAGGATGGATGCTTTAGCGGTGTAGATGGGGTCCGTCCCCTCATTCCCAAGGACATTCTCGGGGGGAGGGTAACCGGAATTGTTCTCGAGGACGGCCTCGCCGATTGTGGTGACTTGGGAGAGGGGTACGTGGTTCGGAAGGACCCCCGTCATAATCGCGGAGACAGGAGGAGGCGAAGTGGTTCGTGAGTCCTGGGCTTATAGGCTGTTTCGAAATGAGCGCTAAGAAGCAGAGATTGCGCCACAACACGACATGCTCATCAGCGAAGACAAGCCGACTAACGTACGAGACATGACAGGACTGCACCAGGTGATGATAGGAGAAGTTGAGGTTGAAGATTATACTTAGCTGAGAGATATCAATAAACACTTGGGGGCGTTGGACCATGGCATTCAGACGGCGGCTTGGGTGGAGTGAGGCGATCCCAAATGCAAATGGGCGCTAGCAAGGATTCGTGCGAGTATTCAGGTGATTGAGTTGTGTCCCGGCCTTGCGAATGTTCCAGACCGAACTTGAACGTTGTCTGACGCCGAGTGCCCTCAAATATCCATCTGCTTCGATTCGTTCTATCCCTAAAGAATGCTGTACTTTCCGCACTACTCGTTGTTCCGGTCATGGAGAGCGGGGAGAAATGTCCGCTGAAACAATACCTTGCGCTTGCATCATGGTGTACTAATTTTACCTACTCTTGCACTATCCTTTATAAGCTTGGGTCTATAACGAATGTTTCGTCATCCTCCAATTCTCAGAATGCGAATCATTGCCCCCTTGCTCGCTTGCCTTACTGCCACATATGCTCAGCGTATTGCAATCGGTTCTCCATTGGACCAGGCAACGCTCAGCGCTGGTCAGCAGACCGTAGTCGAAATTGATCGTCCGGTATGTACACCCTCATACTTTTCCTTTGTGGTGTTTTCCTTGATAAAACTTCGTAGAACTTTTTATCGTCAGCGCAGGAAGTTGCAGTTGTCATTGGTATTCAGTCCTGTGCCTCATCTCCGTGTGCGTCTCCGGACGACATTATGGGTCAAATCCTTTACTCTGGCGGTTACAATCCTCAGTTTGACACCAACAATGCCCGAAAACCGCCCCACCAAAACTTCACAGTCACTGTGCCGTCTGCCCTGCCGAAGGGTCCAGCACAAATAGGGGTTGCACACTTTTCTCTTATTGGAGTAAGTGCCACCGCGCTCCAGCCTCAGGCAGCTAACAATGCGTCTATATACAGGCAGGCCTTGCGCCATTTTTGGAAACGAAAAATGTCACCGTCATCATCCAATAGGTTTAGTACGGATTGGAACAGGCCAAAGATCTCCACTCATATGTAGCCTCTTGCGGACCACCTCTATATACAGTAGCCTCTAATTATCGATTAGTTCGCTTCACTCCCACGCGAAGCTTTGGGTTTGTGCTTCGACCTCCACTTTTTGATCATTGACTGTTCTTTGTTCCCATCGGTGTTTTAAATGACTTTTTGATACGATTGCTCCGCGGTTTGCACCGATTCCCGCCTTGAGTTTCGAAGTCGACGCCTCAGCCATTCTCGGACATCGTCACAACTCATCGATTTCGGTGTTCGAGAGTCCCAGCGTGTACGTGTCCCGGGTCGTCGTTAGATCCTTGGTGTACTGATCAACGGGACCCCTTGAGTGTGCATCACACAGACGGCCCGTAAGCACGAAGCAAGCACGGAGCACTCGTGACCCGTGACCCCTTTTCACGTCTCATGATCAATCCCGCCTCACGTAGCCTCTGTCATACGCGAGCGAAGCCTGCATCGCTACCCGCATCAACACCGCCATTTTGAAAATGTCATGAGTATAAAAAGCCTACGTTGACTAGCACACGCTATCAACCCTTTTGCGGGTGCGAGATTGCGGACTTCAGGATGAAGCGGCTCCTCGCGTTTGTGCTTTGTGCTTCCTACCTGACTGTTGGACTGGCAATCAGTATTCAGAAGCGGCAATCGACGGTAGATCATAGCGACCAATATGTTCTTCCTGTGGGCTCCCGTACGTCCTTGCACCTCTAACACACCTATTGACTTACATAATGGATAAATATACATATCAGCGAATTTCTACAACGGGCAGTCAAAAGCATCTGTAACTTTCGATCAACATTCAGTCCTGCTTGACGGAAAGGTAAACCCATCATATCAGTCCTACGTTTCCCTGTGATGCTCAAAATAATTCAGCGTATCATGTTTTTCTCTGGCGAATTTCATCCATTCCGACTCCCGGTACCAGAGCTGTGGAAAGATGTGCTTCAGAAGTCCGTACCACCTTCTATATCTTTAGGCTGAAGGTTGACGATACCATCAGGTTCAAGGTTCGTACTGTCAGAGGCAATTTAAATGGTAAGGAAAATCTTAAGCTCCTTAGGGTGCTGGGTTCAATGGCGTGTCTGTGTACTGTGAGGATCCTTGGTCTATCAACGTCAACTATACTGATATGCCGCTCTCGAATAGGGCACTGGGGCTTAACCGCTCCTAACTCGAAAGAGGTTAGATTCACTCAGCACAACGACCTCAAGCGATTCTATGAGACTGCGAAAGACGTCGGTATCCTTGTGATTGTGCGCCCTGGGTGAGTCTACACCTGTATTGTAGATTCAGGCCGTTGATTCGGAAACAAGACCATACGTGAATGCTGAAACTGCCGGAGGTGAACGAGCAAATATCCTAGGCCAAATGGAAGAGCAGCTTACATTCGTTTACTCATAAGGTGGCATCCCCGGCTGGGTAACAAATATTGCTGGCCTCGCGAGGACAAACGCAACGGATTATAAGGAGGCATGGCTTCCCTAGTATGTGATTTGACTTGGCAGTCACTGGGATTTTGCTCATGCTCTTCTATTCCCGTTAGCCTGAAGGGTTTTGCTAAGGAGACCGCTCCGTATCAAGTACGTTGCCATTCCTACACCCGGTACTGGTCCTCACCATCTTTAATGCAGTATCCGGACGGACCTGTCATAGGTCAGTGCTCATTTTCTCAATACCAGCTGCGTTCTGACATGCATTTCCCGTAGCCATCCAGAGCGAGAACGAATACGGGACAACGGCTCAACAACATATTCCGGGTCTTGATGAACACATGCAAGATATAATTGACACGCTGCGAGAAAATGGAATCACGAAAATTCCAACAATCCACAACGACAAAAACGCGAGTGGCCAATATGCAATGAAGGGCCTTGGAAAGGTTGATCTGTACGTGCCGCGTGACCTTTGATTTATACTGTGTTTCTGAGTACAGTCAATAGATACGGATGGGATGGGTATACCCAAGCTCCTTCTGTGACACTCATGAGCACTGACGATCCGTCAAGATATCCCCTTGGGTTTGATTGCGATAAGCCCACACAATGGAACGAGCTTTCAACACGTGAGTCCATTATTGCTGGCTGCATGTGTGGCCTCACCCCTGGGGCTATAACCAGAGACCGATACGTCACATCAAAGGTGGAACCCAGCTGAGCCTTTGGCTTTGTTCGAATGGCAAGGTCAGTATGCTCCCAGAGTTGTATGGTGTGTTATATGTGACTGACACCCCATTCAGGTGGTGCTTTCTCTTATTGGTCTGGGCCAGGATACGACGATTGTTATCAACTGATCAACGAGCAATTTGCAAACGTGAGCACCTTCTCCGATACATAAGCTCCTTTCTAAAGAAATCGTCCTACAGGTATATTACAAGGTGTGATGCGTCCCTATCCGGGTGCTTCTCAATGCTCATAACCTCAAAAGAATAACTATGCTGCTGGAGCTGCCCTCCAAAATCTTTACATGACATATGGTAGGGAAGTGCTTTATATGCAATTCATATTCACCCTCAGCGGCGTAATTCCTCCTAGGCGGCACAAACTGGGGGAACATGCATACTCACACAATCTACTCCAGCTATGAGTACGTGTAACCTGTTTCCTAATCGAATGATAACGTTAACTAACAATTTACTTAGTTATGGGGCAGTACGTAGTTTCACGTTGAGGTGGCATAGCTCAGTGCCAACTTTATCTAACAGGCTATTCGTGAGGATAGAACGCTCACCCCCAAGCTCGATGAACTCAAGCTCCAAGCCTATTTCCTCCACGCCTCTCCGGATTATCTCACTGTTGGCCGCATCGGGAACGGCACCGTAGGACTCGGCACCGCCTACAGCAACTCCCCTGACGTCTATACGACTCATCTTCACTCTCCCCATCGCGGGGCCAACTTTTACATAGTTCGTCAAGTCACGAATCAGAAGACGACCAACACAGACTTCAAGCTCCGTGTCAACACAACAGATTTTGGTGAAATCACCGTTCCAAGGAATGGCGCTATCACTCTTGCGGGAAGAGAGTCAAAGATTTTAGTGTCCGAGTATTTCTTCGGGAGCTCCAAGTTGGTGTACTCGACTGCCGAAGTTATGACTTGGGCAACCTTTGATAATGTAATGACTAACTCCAAATTCGTGCCTTATACTGACGATGGTCTAGATCGATAACCTCATCGTCTACGCGTTGGAGGGACAATATTTGGAGCTGAGCATCTCGGCAAGGAGTGTGTCGCGATTGTCGAATATAGGCTCTGATTCCCTTACTGCCAGCGTTATGAAGAAGGTAACCATCACGATCATCTACCTTGTCAGCCATTGAAACGTCGTACGCCTGCTCACAGAACGTCCTGATCTCCGGAAGGGTATCTGGCCTTTCCATCATCAGCTTCGGTAATACTCGCGTCTTCGTCGCCGACAAGAAGTCTGCTTCTGCCTTCTGGGCCCCCAAGATTAATGAAGGAGACCATTCCCGCTACGATGTCTCCCCGGACGTTCCTTCTGTCCTTATTCGTGGTCCTTATCTTGTCAGGAGTGTGTCCTCTCAAGGTTCAACTTTGGCTTTCAAGGGGGATATCAACGGTACGACAACAATTGATGTATTTGCACCAGCAAGGTATCGCTCCGTTACCTGGAATGGTGCGGCCGTGGAGGTTACAAAGAGCGAACTGGGCGGCTTGCGAGGTGTGATCAGGTTTCCTGGGGAGCTGGAGGGAGTCCACGTCCCGAGTATGACAGACGTGGAGTGGAGTTGCGCGGACTCCTTGCCCGAGCTGGCGTTGGACTATGATGATAGCGACTGGGTGCTTGCAAATAAGACGACCACGAAGCGGCCGCAGCAACCCTTCTCTGGCAAGGTACGGATCCACGCCTTCCTGCGAGTGGAGGATCCGGCTGATCAACCTGGGCACACTGCAGAACATTCTCTACTCGGGCGAGTGAGCCTTGGTTTACGACGTCTTGTCCATCTTTCCTCGCTAACTTCATAATCTAAGATATGGGTTCCACGCTGGTATGAATTCGCTCGTCATATCGCTCAATCTACTGATTAGCCACAGGCCAGTGGGTATGGCGTGGACACTTCAAGGGCACCGCACGTGGAGTCGAGCTCGCTATTCAGGGGTAAAGTTTATCGGAGTAGGAAGCTTTGGGCGTGTCGCTGATTCTAACCATTGTTAGCGGTTTCTCGTTTGGCTATTCGGCGTTCCTCAATGGTCACTTCTTAGGCTCTGGTGAGGGGACATCCCATAGTCAGGACGGCGTGGATATCCTCCGTCCCACATTCAACTTCGCTCAAGATATGCTGAGCGATGGCGATAACGGTACATGCTAGCTTAACATTTCTGGAACTCCAATTCATCAACCTTCTTCATGTAGTCCTCACCGTGATCCATGACTCCACCGGGATGAACCAAGACTGTGGGTAACTATTATGAGCGGTATATAACTCTTCCTCATACGCGTATTGCGTTGGTAGATGATATTGATGACGAGTTCAAAACTCCACGAGGAATTCGGGGATACCGCCTTCTCAGTGACGATGCCAACGACTTCACAGAGTGGCGACTCGCTGGCAGTAAGTGATTCGGTTCCGATATTCAACAGATCTTAACAGTGCTGCATAGACGTGGGCGGTGAACACGCTCCTGATGATGTCCGTGGACCTTATAATGAAGGTGGTTGGTGGTTTGAACGCGTTGGTACGTGCCATGTCAGGTATTGAAATGATCTAGCCTTGAACTGTTGTCATAGGTGCTCATCTCCCGGGGTTTGACACTTCCTCATGGAACAAGTCGTGCTCGCCTCTTCAAGGAAGAAGCGCAGCGGGAGTGACTGTATACAGGACAGTGTTCAACTTAAACATCCCGCGCGGTTCAGATATTCCTCTCTCGTTCGACTTTGCTCTGGACAAGGCCCATCCACATCGAGTATTGATATACGTCAACGGCTGGCAATTTGGAAGGCAAGTCAATTTGGCTGTTTTGCCGACAGAATATATTAATAATATTGATTCGAAGGTTCCTCTCAACACGTGGTCCTCAAGTTAGTTATCCCATTCCCGAAGGAATCATGAACCACCACGGGAAGAACGAAGTTTTGGTCTCCTTATGGGCTCTCAGTATGTATTCTTATCTATGATCAAGGAATATGCCTTCATCAGAGTTGCGGTAGATCAAGCGGGCGCCCGACTCTCCAAGTTTGAACTCACTAAAAGGGCCGTTATCTCTTCGAGCAAAGAGCAACAAGTCGATATTGTTCCGGCCCCGGGTTGGAAGGAACTTCGAGGTTGACCTAGGATGGTCGTCATACCATTCCGCAGTTTCGGAAGGTGTATATTGATGCATAACTAGTTGTTCTCGTGCATTCTGTTTGCTCACATTATTGGGCGCGAAACGGGTGAAATATGCTATGATTGATGAGCTATTTGAAACTGATATGAAGTCTAAGCATGTGGGTATCTATTTTGCTCCGTCGGAGATGTAGTGCCGAATAATAAGAATGGGAGGCATGACCTGGGCGTCAATATGCGAAACAATTGTGATTATATCTTAGGATCTCATCGTTGTCATCTTCGGGGACAGACGTCTGCAATTGCAAAGAAAGACCAGCGGCCGTGAGCGTCTGCAAAGCCCGATTAACTCCAGCCAAATTCTGCTTCGGAGTGCTCATGCGTAAGATTTCTAGGCGCTTGACCTTCGAATTCGGGAACGTCCACCACCGAGAGCCCACCATCTTCTCCAAGGAAGTAAGCATCGGCGCATCATCGCACATAGAGTTCCAATGCGAAGTCTCGACCGCCAAGGCTCGAAGATGGGGCAACAGTGGTCGCTGCTGATGCGCATGATAGGTAAGGGCTTCGAACAGCTCGCTGCTGCAGTGGTCGTTGGAGACGTGAAGTTCGGAGATAGAGGGGGTGAGGCTGAGGATCGAAAGGACCTCGCCAAAGTTGATGAAATGACATTGGGGGCTCGAGATCACCAGGTACTCTAAGTTGTTGATACTAGAGAGGAAACTCGTGTCAAAGCCGGGAGAATGATTCCAGCCGAGTTTCAATTTCTTGAGATTGGGGAAGCTGTAGCCCTTGAGACTGAGAGGAGACCTGGATGTCTGGATGCTGTGGATGGATAGATGTGCGAGGGACGGGAGAGTGATTTCGGGGGTTGATTTCGGTGATGGCTGTGGGGTCCCTGAGACAACGAAGGTACCCGACCGTAGATTTACGCAACGAAGAAAGATATAATTCCATGAAGCATAATCGACGTCAGTAAGTGTGATGTGTGTGAGTTGACTCCACGGAACAACAAGGTTGAGGACCGTTTCATAGGATATGCACGCTTTGTACGTGAATCTTTTCAGGAATCCAGAGCTGGAAAAGGCCGTGAAAGGAGTAGGAAGGGAGTCAAATGACGGGCCATTGGACGACGCGACGGTGACACTAGACAACCGTGGAAATGTCTTGTCTGGAGAAATTGAATACAAGAGGTGGCTGAGCCACGAAGACGAGAGATCCAAGTCCTGGATCCGGTTGTGAAATCGACCCAAAAATAGATCCAAGCGGAATTTCCATTCCGGGTGGTCGAAAAGGGCCGGCGAGGAGGCTGTCATTTGAATTGACAAAGGTCGGTTCTTGGATCGTTCGAGAAATTCTGTCGCCAGAAAAACGGCTTCCCCGCCATCCGACTCCGGAGAACCTTTAGACACCAAATCGGACATGTTGATGGATATCCTGCTCCATAGGCGGGACGAATGCAAGGCGACATTGCGCCAAGAAGAGCAAACGGAGCAGAGGAGCAGGGGTGCGACCTCATGCGAGAGTGTAGGGAAGGCAGGAAGACACTGAACGAAGATTTCTTCCAGGATCTCGGGTGGAAGCTCGTAGACAGGACCAAATTCGCGACCGATAGAAACGTGATTCATAGCGCTGAAGTTCTGTTTGTGTAATCGTGTTAAGGCACAAACATAACCAGAAGATACGCGCTACATACCTGTAGAAATGCCTCCAAATGACCGGAAGAGATGACCAGAAGAGTAGACGGCGCAGAGCAGAGGTAGTTAGGGGATAAGGAGAGCATTGTGCTGCTGACCGTGCATTTAAGGATTGCAGTTCGGAGATGCGTTGCACGATATCCACATTGTTCAGCGCACTATGACGCTATCGTAGCAGCCAGACGACTTTCTAGACGAACGGAGTTCGGTAAGTTGTGGCCCTGGTATTGATCCATGGATTCAAATGGGGTCATGGAACTACGGAAATTCGAGATACTGTAGCAGGCTTGACAAGACCGTGATGACTGCCAAACAGAGACCGAAAGGGAGAATAATAGGGATGTCTTCCATCACAGTGCGCAGAGGTGTTTCAATTGAAGAACTGGGACTTTCTTCTGCTCTGAGGGTGGTTGGTGGGAGCTCGGGCGGGTAAACCGTGGACTCTGCTGACATAATCGTGACCACAATTTCTACACCGCCGCTGCTGTGAGAAAACACAGCGTGCTTAGGCTAAGCTTACCAATGTGAATTGTTGTACCCTCGGTTCCATGGTATTTACATGTTCGTCTGCTGCCTCCAAAGCTAATGCATGGGAGGGAGGGTTCCGGCTGAGGCGTTGTGTGAGAGAGGGTAAGGATCATGCGACGCTAGTCACTACTGTGTGAAATATCATTCAGAAGCATAAGAGAAATTTAAGAGCATGAGAAGGGTAGAAAGCAAGCCATACAGTACGGCAGATGTATGGCGGCGGAGCCCTCCTCAATCTTATCAAAGTTCGTCACACCATGGGTTGTCCGATGGGTGTCACTAGTGAGCGATTCATGTTTAGATGGGCTTGTGAGCGTTAACAATATAGAGTCCGTATTCTTGGTCAGTTTGTTGTGAATAGCAGCTTTGGGTCCGCCAGCGCAATACGTCGGATCTCGAGGACATGGAGAGCAAATGTAAGGTAATATCATTGGTGGTGGCAACGGATGAATGTCTCACAGCCAGCCAACATTCTACATCCACACCAAGCAGGTATGCGTCAACATTCGCTATGTTTCAAGTTAGGAACGTCTCAAATACAATAACAATAATGGAAGCAGCTGGATTGTTTGTTTTTACTTGCCGAAGAGCATTACTCTGTGCTTGGGTCAGTATTTGGGTCAATTGAAGGGGTACAAAGCCTTGGAGAATCTCGTGTCACATCTTGCAACATGGTTCTCGGACTTTTTCTCTCGAGTTGATATGTCTTGCAATTTGTAGATGGCGATGTCCCTTTTCAAAACGTCTTTATCGAGTTGCCTGTGAAAGCATCAGAGGGGCTGACGGTGGGTACGGATGGGGTCGGCTTTGTCATTGAGACGTTATTTACGCATGCTTACTAGGGTAATGTGGGAGGAGTATGAAAACGAGGAAGGAGGGTTCGTTTGATGGATTATAGAAGAGGAGCGAGCAAGAGTGGGATGGCAAGATGTTGTGTCGAAAGCGCACGGTTTAATTAGGACTCTTTGGGGTGCCGCACTAGGAGGTTGGGCAACGATTTCTGCTCCTCGCCTGCACAACGCATTCATTGTACCGGAAAAATGCCTATTGGCTACTCTTCCATTGTCATTCTGCTTATAGCGCCTATTGGTCCATCCATCGAGGGTGAGTCAAATCTGCGGATTCGGGTTGGCAGTGGAGGTGAATCGATGTTCTAACGGTATTTTTCGGGAGAGTGGCGCAACAAGTAGACTAAAGTGCTTGGCGTGGGGATTTTAAGGCGTCGAAGCGGGAAAGGTTGGTTGGCCCCGCAGCACTGCGAGATACTAGCTTCGCGGGAGTAAATCAGATGACCACCACCTAGTGAGTTCTGGGAATGTCACGACAGCCCGCCTTCACTGAAAATAACTATTTTCGGGTCAAGTCGTATCGACAGCGAAGGAAGTACGACCGGATGTGGAGATCAGAGGAAAATACGGGACACGCAGCCGCGATGGTGGTACTTTACTCATTTCAGACAGAGATACATGGTTGAGCAGAAGGCGAAAGTCGATATGGCTAGGAAAAAAAGGCGGAGAAGTCAATACTCAAGATATTCCAGCAGCCATATAGCATAACGTATACATTGTCACTATTTTGCTAGCACTTGATACAGTCCCCCCCACTGCCGACCCACCAAATCTCAGTGGCTGCCGCGAATTAGCTAACGCCACCATTTCGGCTTCAACATAGATGCCTCTACAAAACTTCGTGGCTGACCAATAGCTCGGGGATATACTCCGTATCTGGCCGATGTGCTCAAACCATGTTCCACAAACAGACAAATCTGGTTATTAGGGGAATACATAACTAACGGTCCTCGAACTGTCGGGAACCTAACCATTCCCTCAACCCCCGGCGTCCCGAGTCAGTTATTTACACGATGTCTGCGCTCAACGGTTGGCATCCCGGTGAACGTAGGATACAGCAAAAACTGGGATTCACGGACAAAGTCGCGACCAACTACACTGCAATTCGGGGGTACCTTTCCCCTGAGGACGCCCAATTCTATCAAACGTGCTTGCCATTTATTCCTGTGGTGACGCTAGACGACCTTGGGAGGCCTTGGGGATCCATACTTGCAGGACAGAATGGAGAGAAGGGCTTCATGCATAGCCTGCGGGGTACACAGTTAGAAATGAAAGTCGAAGTCTGGGACGGCGACCCCTTTGGCGAGAATATGCTACAATTCTACGAGGAGAAGGCCATTCTGATCGCTGGGATTGGCATAGAATTCTCAACACGACTAAGACACAAGTTTGCTGGCATCATTTCGAAGCTCCACAGAGCAGGCAGCATTGTTGAAATACAGCTACTTGTCAACGAGGCAATCAGGTTCGTGGTTTGCAGCAATCGTTCATACCCAGAGCTGAGGAAGAAATGCAGTCATTGCCCAAAATATATTACGGTCCGCGACGTCGAGCCTCAAACAGACCGACAGCCGAAGGTTGTCCACAAATATCTCTCACTTTCCGGTGAAGACAGACTCCCAGATGACATTATCCAGTTTGTACGTTCTTGCGACACCGTTTTTCTCGGGACATCGTATGTTGCGCAACCAGAAGATGCAGAGGTATACCCCTCACATGTCGGAATTAACCATCGTGGGGGGCTTGTAGGGTTTGTTCGGGTCAGGAATGATGCTCGTACAGTTGTGCTACCGGACTATTCCGGTGAGTGCTAAAAATATCTTTTGTCATTTGCCGACTTCATTCTAATGCTACATCTATAATAGGAAACCGCACTATGACGTCGTTGGGAAATATTGAATGCACACCCCTCGCTTCGCTAACCTTTGTCAATTTCATGACCGGCGACATCCTCTATTTGACTGGCGAGGCCAAGAATCTTGTCGGGCCTGAAGCTCACGGACTCATGCCTTTCCAGAAAGCTCTCACAACAATCCATACCACGGGCTTCGTTTTTGTGGGCGACGCACTCCCTGTGCGGCAGAAAGCAGGCACACAATACCATGCTAGCCCATATAGCCCTCCGGTACGCCTCCTCGCCGAGGAAGCCTCCACGAGCCTTTTCCGAAGTGATGAAAGGCCGGAAGCTGTACTCACTCGAATCACGTTACATGACCCTTAGATCGCAACCTTCACTTGGGAGGCTTCCGAAGATCTCTATATATCACCTGGCCAGGCGCTAATTCTTGACTGTGCGCCGTTTCTTAGTGCACGTCAGTACCAGGAACTATGTCCACTTAATCCAACTTCTTTCGCCGACGAACCCATCCGTACCTGGACTGCATCCTCATTCTCTGCTGGGCCCACACGCAGTTTCTCAATCACACTCCGACACAAAGCAGGTGGAGCGTTAACGACGGCCTTCTTTAGCATGGCGCGGAGACTGCACGAGACCAGAGGAGAGCTACTATATGACACGCGGCCTCTTCAACTTACTCTGAAAATCGCAGGCATCACGGGTCACTTTACCCTTCCTCCACCTTCCCCATCCGTGCCTCGCCGACGAGACTTCGTCTGGTTTGCAGCCGGGATCGGACTCACACCTTTCCTCAGCATGCTCGGCTCTCTATGCGGGACTGTGAAAGACGATGAGGTCAACGTCCGCTTCTTTTTGTCGACGCGGGAACCCGATACCCTTCTTCCCCTCGTCTTCAGACCCTTTAAAGGAAATGAATCAGAAGACAGCCACCTCTCCCCATCCGCACCCTTCCCTAATGTAAATCTCTCTGTCGACGTCTTTTGCTCGGACAACGGGCCTGCCCGGGATATCGGCGTTCCCAATACCGTTATATTGCAACAGCATGCTCGGAGGCTGGATTCTGCGTTCATTGAGGCTCACAAAGCAGATATCGTTGGGAAAGATGTGTACGTTTGTGGACCTGAGGATTACACGCAGATGATCATAGGGATGTTAACGACGATTGGAGTCGAGTCAGATCGCGTCCGAACGGAAGGTTTCTCTTACTAACAGAGCGGCCCATATTGCTTTCCCGACGAAGGCGCGATGGGAAGGATCAATATCTCCGATTTCAGGAATTTAGTTTTGGGCCATGTAACAGGAATTTCTTGATAGGAATTAGTAGAGTACATGTTGTCGAAGGCTGTCGTTCTTGGTCCAGTTCTCGTCAGTCTGTTGAATTTGACTGTAATAACAAACATATGAATCGTTGATAAATATGCGGTGGCGCCATAACTTCCCTTGACAGCCTCCATAGTATGTTCTCGTGGAGGGAGACCGGATGATAGGTAAGGGATCACCTATGCTGGGGCTCAACCAATATGGGTGGAAGGGATGGGATTGCAAAAGTGAGTGTGGATAAGTGAGAGTTGCCGAAACAGTTAGCGTAATACGAGACAAGTTGATAGGGAAATCAAAGTTGCAGACAGTGTGGTCTGCTACTTATGAATACATTACATGGCTCTCGAACGAGCTAGATCTGCCACAATGCTTCCCTCATGAGCTCCGCAGGCCACAATGGTGAATCCCAACGTCCCAACGTCAGGTTGTCTGAAATAAAGACTACAGGTACGTTTGTATTTGCAAGCCGATTAACAGGCTTCAAGCTCTTCAAGAATTGGGACTCGCAGGAGCTGAGGAGAGAAGTTAATATATCCGGGAATAACTATGAAGGCGCGTAAGGGTGAGTAAGTTGCAAGTGCGACCGCGTCTGTCAATCACTCAAGCCTCAAATACAGGACAGGGGAAACAAGGAAATCAAGGGAGCTACGAATTGATTATATTGGATTGATTAAATCCTTTCCCGAGAATTCGAGCATGAATTCTTCAGGAAGCAATCATAATAATACGGGGTGTACAAGGAGTTAAGGTAAAGAACAGCTGAACGCCAGCAGAGCGGAGAGCGTGATATTAAAGTTGAAACCAGGATTATAAATTTGGTTTGCGAGGGAAGCTTGATGGGCGCTCAGAGCGTTCATCTGTTAGCGTTCGATGACTCAAAAACACGGCCAGACCACGTCCGGTGCCTTGGGTAAACGGCTCCCGCAAGTATGTTCCCTTTGAACACAGGCAACAAATTATATAGATTGGATAATGAGCGGTGTATCCGTGGGTCAGGGAAATATTAGGCCGGGGGGGAGGGGGAGGGTGCTTGATATCAGACGACAAACCTGTAAGCCTCGACAAGCTCTCCAGATCATTTCCCTATAGTCTCACATCACTCTGTATCGGGTAGATGATCCTGCACTTTCAATGAACCAGCGAATAGAGCCATCCGGCTCAGATCACATCGCTGACTGACCGCAGAGACTCCGCAAATCAAAGCAAGGCACTCACGATCAGACAAATGTCCCCGATGTGGCGGTGGGGAATCTGTGCATACTAATGTATACTGAGAGTTTTTCTGGGCTTAATCATAGAATCCAAGTGACGCCCTCTGCGTAAGACATCTTCGTATTTTCGAGCACATAAAATACGTTTTCGCCATGCGGGAGCGATGCAGGCCGAGATCCTGCGGGAGGTTGTCAGACTAATTGAGGATGGGTGAGGAGGCCTGAGAAGGACGTGGGATATTAGCTTAGAGGTTTCTAGCCAGGTCTTTGTCAGCATCGATATCGATAATGATGCGTAGTGATAGAAGATGTGTTCCACACCCATTAAGCTTCAAACTCCTTGTTTCTTGCGGACTTCCTTCAGCGCGGACGCATATCCCCATACCTCAGGAGGAAGCAACATGGCCTCCTCTCTGAGATGACCGATCCGTGGCTTTTTTCACACAGAAGTAGGGCCTGGACCTTTGAGAATACATGACCAGCAATGCCGCCAGATTAGCCGAGGAGTGTGGTGAATCAGTAAGCAATGCTAGAAAATTTTGAATCAAGTTCCTTGATCTTCTTATGCATCGAATAACTGCTGCTCCATCTTTCCGGCTCGGGAAGCATCCGACAGGCACAGTGAAATACAACACTGGGGTCACTTCTTGTTTTCCCTTTCGTGCGATAAACCCTCTATGCCCTCTCGTTCTCACGTCGTATCTGTCATATCTGGAAGCAATACCAATGATCTGGGCTCCGTGCACGGCCAACCAATCGGGATGAACGGGCCAGAACGGCCATATTGCCTTCTTTGACAGCGCATCTGCCATCACCAACAAGAGGGACGGTGTGCCTTCTGCTTCTTAGCGCTTTCAAACTGCGGCTCGAGGACGGCTGCTTCGGATCATGCCGCAC
This sequence comes from Podaxis pistillaris, assembly GCA_018524465.1. Taxonomy (NCBI): domain Eukaryota; kingdom Fungi; phylum Basidiomycota; class Agaricomycetes; order Agaricales; family Agaricaceae; genus Podaxis; species Podaxis pistillaris. The sequence goes on along the minus strand of JAEUWN010000700.1, from coordinate 129,910 downwards.
CGCACAGATTTCTTGGTCTAACCCTGCTCAGGGAATTAGGGCGTCAAGCTACGTCCAAGGTGCTAACCAACATCATTCGCCTTGATCTGATCGCAGCTGGATACTCGGCTGACCCGTCTACAGGTACAGTATTACTCTCAGTGTGAAGTGTTTGAAACGTTTGGGACTGAGACATGTAGTTGATGGACTGACTGTGAAATCCTACAGAGAACCTGTCAGACGAGATTGCTCTGGGAATCATCCCAATCTCGTGTTCGAGGCATCGAAATGAATCTTCATGGCATACGTTCGGATCATTCTCGACCTCTGACAATCAAAAGGTTCAAGTCTGTCCGCCACGTCCAGGTGGAGTTATCAAGGTACAGAATCGAAGCGGTATACGATAGACCGTCAGTGACTATTATGTCAAACTCGAAAGCCCTCACCTTATGCTCAATTTCTCACCTCACGACCCAAGCACTATAAAACTCCTTACGCATTAGAGTAAAACTTCAGTTTCGACTCTGAACTTCCCTCTACGCCGCTCTCTTTTTCTCGATATGCAGTTTACCGCAAAATTCGCGTCCTCAATCACGATCGCTGCCGCATTCGCCAGCGCTATCGTAGTTCCACGTCAGGCAGCGCCTGAGGACTACACTTTGACCTACACAAACCAAACGGCCGCTGTGCAAGGAACCGACTTCCTCACCTTTGCCCTCGTTGAAACAACGGATGGTGGGCATTTTTCACATTCATCCTCAGCCAATTCTTTAACTTGGGCTCTCATAGATTGCTTGGCCTTTTGTGACTCCGTTCCCACCTGCGGGTTCGCAAACAGTGCGTTACGTCCATTCTCCGTTAAGTATATTTAACTAAATTTCTTAAAGGCTACCATGACAACAACGGAAAGGTGCAACTCAAAAAATACCAGTTTATGGCAGCGCTAATAATGATGTTACAAATAGGGTGGGAGTCCTCTCCTGACTTGCTCGCTCTATGTTGGATGCCATAGTGTGGAAGACTTGACCAATACCGGTGGTCAGCCGCAACCAGACGGCACGGTCAATTTTATTACCGACAGTGATGGCTGGTGCAAAGTTACAGAGCCAGCTGATCCCACCGACCCGACTGACCCTACCGATCCCACTGACCCAACCGACCCTACCGATCCCACTGACCCAACCGACCCTACCGACCCCACTGACCCAACCGACCCTACCGATCCCACTGATCCCACCGACCCCGCTGACCCTGCTGACCCCACCACTCCTGGGGCTGGCGCTTAGGTAACTGGAGGAATGCTGTGTTCTAGGCGGCTTATATACCCGGATAATTTATGTGTATTGGAGCTATGTGAACGGACTAAAGAAACCATTTTCTGAACATTGAATAAGCCGGCCTTGTTGGCGACAGCGACGTCTTGTTGCAACGTCTTTGGGCTCCGGTAGACGTCCAAGTAACGCCGCAAGTTCAAACTTCAAAATCTCAGTGGGCTCATCCTGGTTTCCAAAGTTCCAGAATGGCTTTAGATTCGATATCAGTAACCCAATCACCACTTCATACCCCTTCACCTGACAAGATTAGAAGGTGCGATCCCTGGAACGGGAACAGAAAGTATCTATTCGCGCGTGAGATATATTTAGTGATTTATGAGCAATGTCGACTGAAAGTAGTACCCCTCTTTCCTCAGAGATGTTGCCAACGTAAGTAATAGCGTAAAAGAAGTATATGGAAGCTGCAGAGTCCCGACGGTAGGCTGAGTCGTTGACTGTCGTTGAAGCCAATTGGGCTTCAATAGGCTTCAATCACCAGCAACCTTGTCGCCAAAAGTCGAAGGTAAAACCATGTTCTCCAATCCGAGTACCCTGGCTCCGCCGCTCTCTTACCGTCATATGTGGCGGCTTCGACTGTTCGCCGAAGTCACCTCGACAACGCAGGCGACATATAGAAGATGCGCCGTATTTCGACGTGCCAAATCGTTGCTAGGTTCTTTTTTTTCCCTTTCGGATACGCCTCAATCCCGAGGAGTCTTCTACGGGCAAATTGGAAGTTTCTTGATTTAAACTCCTGAAGCCAATACAGACATCAACAAATGCGGTATAAAAGCAATGCCTGTGTAGCTCTATAATCCCCGTGGACAATCCCTAGGTCTACTGGTCGAACGATATGCTCACTACTACTTTGATTTCCGCTATTATTGCGGGCTTGATCCCGTCAGTGATCACAGCGCCGGCAGAATCCATGACCGACAGCATTGTAGCAAAGCTGGGGGTGGACCTCACCGAGAGCAACCATTATGGCTCGCCTATCCCTCCTTGGCAGCCTGATAGCCAGCCTGGCTGGTATTATGGTCCTCACCCCGAGAAGAGCCCCGGGACCCTGTACTTGAGGCCCGTATGTTACGCATTAGTCTAATACTGTGCGTTACGCTGATCTCGGAACGATTAATAGGACACCTGCAAGTGGCTTGACCAGTACCCATCTGCCCTTCACTGTCCCCACGCATATCCTCCCCCACCTCCGCCCCATTATCCTCCGCCATCTCCACCTAAGCCATCCCATACTACTAAACCGCAGAAGCCTCCTCACGGCACGAAGCCCTACACCACAAAAACTCATACCACTGAAAAGCCTCATACAACCAAGAAACCGCACACCACCAAGGAACCGCATACCACCAAACCGCCTCATACCAAACCTTCTCACACTAAGCCAACTTACACCAAGCCACCTCATACTACACCAACTCCGACATATCCTCCTCCTCCTCCGCCACCACCATCTGATGGATATCACCAGACTTTCTACAATATCACCGCTGCTGTTCAAGCAGATGACTACATGACTTTTGGTTTGGTTGAGACCGTCAACGGTGAGTACTTAACCACCTGCGTGACAGTGAATTGTTCCTAAGTCAAATGGACCAATAGACTGTAAGGCTATGTGTAACTCGGTCCAAGGATGCGGTTTCGTTAACAGTACGTCTATGTAATCGCATTACTCGTCCGATTAGGTAGCTCATTTACCTAACTCAGCCTACCATGACGTGAACGGCAAGGTACGAATCCAGACAGTGTCAGATGACGAACTAACTAACGTTTCCAATCCAGGATGGAAGCCCGCTCTTGACCTGCGCCCTCTTCAAACGCTGCCACGGCGCCGAAGACGCAGACAACAGAGGTGGCCAATCCCAGCCAGATGGAAGCATCAACTTTATTATCAGCAGCGATGGCTGGTGCAAGGATTAGTCGCGCTGGCCCGATTCTGGAGTGCAGTTAATGTCTTGGCAGTGAACTTCGATCTGAATAGTCTTGTATTTGTGTCTGTGGCAACCTTGACCGCGTGTTCTCGTTTAAAATATCAAAAATACATTTGTCCGACTGTGCAACGCCACATCTGGTAACGAGTACCTCGTGAGGAATTCGACAGAAGCTAAGAAGGAAGACAATGCATGCTTGCAACGTTTCCCACTTTTCGAGCCTGACACTTCGAGCTAAGGCAGACTTAGATATACCTCGTGTTCTGTTCGACAACTAGATATAATAAGTCGGCGAGGTCCCCTCAGGATAAGCAGGTTTCCTTCATGTCCTTCAATTGAGTTTGCAATCTCTCTTGGTTAAAGAATCAAAAAGAGGTATGCTTCCTCACGGGGATAGGGGACCTCGAACGGTCTCTGTAGGTATTCCCAGCTGACACTGCCATCGATCAGTGAGCATCGATCACTGCCCGTTAGCTTTCGTGATCTCACGACGGCGATAAAAAGCATCTGAAGCAGAAGGAAGAACGCCTGATGACCATCAACTTCGAATCCAGCCAACAGGTACTACAAAGGCGTATGCCAGGATTGACGGGAGGATGCCGACAATTTGCATTCACCTTGTCCTGTCCTGAGCTGTCCTGGCCTGTGAACCCGTCTTGCTGCCGACTTCTGATCAGGTTCGATCAATGATTGAGTGATCGCTCTTTTTTCTTCTCCGTCACTCTCAATACGCGTCCGAATCAACACCACTGACGTTTCGACGCGTCCGATCAACGTGTTTCTCGATGAAAAGGCCCGAACAACGTCTACACTTGGAATGAGAGACAAGCTATTTGACTGAATACCGTAGTAATGCATATGGCTCCCATGGGGCGACAGGCTCGTTCCTCGTTGTGCCTGACTGTCATCATTCACGAATCGTATTCGAAGAGCCGACACGAAACACGATAGAAGCACTCTCACACATACAAACTATAACAACCTCGAGAATCACGACCGCTGGACGCAAGAATGCGAACGTGGAAGATCCCCTCAATGTCCCTTCGCAGTATCAACTAAGAACAAGAGCTTTTCTCAGACATGTAGCATCAAAAAATCTACGTGGATTCTCCTTGGCCCTAGATCTACCCCCGCGTTGTGTCCGGACATTTGATAAATGTCATCTACTAGGAACAAATACCCATGGTGTGCTTGGATATGATCAGACATGGAAGACGCGTCTTTCAATGGCATTGTTGGGACCTGGCCGGCCTCGCTGTCCGTATCATGCTCGGGAAACATTCGAGAGAGACCTTGGGTGGAATTACCCTGGACGTAATTCTCATAGAGTGCTTTTTGGATGTCCTATAAAACAAACACGTCCGACTTGCATCCACAACTGCACCCCGCGGCTTTCTCCTTACACTCATTCTACGATATGCGCATCCTCACACTGGTCTCCGTTGCTGTTGCTACGGTTTTGCCTGTTGTAGACGCGGCCGTCCTCGATTTTGACTTTGGGCCTACGATCTTCGCCAAGCTCAACAAAGACTTAACGTCGAAAAATCACTACGGCTCACCCATCCCTCCGTGGAAGCCTGGAAGCAAGCCAGGCTGGTACTACGGTCCTCATCCGGGAAAATACCCTGGTATTCCTTGTTTGAACAGTGTAAGGGAAAAAAACCGTCAACTTCCTGTTCAGTGCACTTATTCAGTTTTCCACAGGACATCTGCGACTGGCTCAAGTACTTCCCTGGTGCTCTGCATTGCCCACCTAAGTACCCACCCCATAAGCCCCCTCCTCACCACCACACTACGACGACCGTAAAGCCTACCAGTACTAAACCCACCACTACGAAGCCCACTTCAACCACCACTAAGCCGACCCCAACTCCGACTGATGGATATACTCAGACCTTCTATAACATCACCGCTGCCGTCCAGGCCGACGATTATATGACCTTTGGCTTGGTCGAAACAGTCGATGGTGAGGCCCAAAGTCTCTGTGAACGTCATGGCGCTTACTATCTCCCGCATAGATTGCAAGGAAATGTGTAACAGCGTTGAAGGTTGCAACTTCGTCAACAGTGAGTGTTCAATGTTCCCTATAACATCTAGTTGACCGCCCCATCTCAGCTTATCATGACGTCAATGGGAAGGTGAGTTGGCCGGGACAGAACCAGTCGTCAACGGTACTAATCATCTCGCAGGACGGAAGCCCCCTCCTAACTTGCGCGTTGTTCACTCATTGCCATGGCCCCGAAGACGCTGATAATGCTGGTGGTCAGACCCAGCCCGATGGTAGCATTAACTTCATCAGAAACAGTGATGGCTGGTGCAAAGCCGCGTAGTAGTACCTGCGTTTATACCCGTTCTGATTTGGGACTTGGACTCAAGATCGGTATTATCAATGTGATTCACTGTATGGCAGATCGAAGCGACAAGTTGTCTTGTGAGATGCACGTGAGGTACGTAAGGTAACAGTCGCGCTAGGGCGGGATCCAACCGTAGTGGGAACGAAAACGAGGCAATTTGCGATCAGCCCTCACATGATAAAATGGCAAAGTCTGAACTAAGCATAACTGTGACGTATCTAGACTCCGTTCCGAAGGCAATGGAACGAAGAGAGTTGCTGTTCATCCCCTCCTACAGTGATCAAGCCCTGTCAGCGAAACTAGCATTCCAGAAGATCTGAGGCATTTCGCGATCAACACTAATCCTCACATGACAAAATGACGAAGTCTGAACTAAGCATAACTGTGGCACATCCAGACTCCGCTCCGAGGGTAAAAGAGCGGAGAGAGTTGCTGCCCGTGCCTTCTACGGTGGTCGAGCCCTGTCTCAGGTATCAGTACTCAGGGTATCGGAAGAGAAGCGAGGTGGAGGCTGACAAAGGTCTCTCGGAGTTTTTCATCTTTCCATTTCACAGGCCGGATGATCTCTTTCAGGTTGTGTAGTTTAATCTGGAGGATACATCAGCGAAGCAAACCCAAGACCAAACCCGACAAATACATACCTGCTTCAACAACCACAGAGTGAAATCCGAGAACTCCGACACGGGTATTTTATCCTCAATGAAGCGAAGGAAAGGATATCTGAAATTGACAATCACATCGAATAGAGCCGGATCCCCGGCGTCTCCAAGATCGATACAGGCAGACCAGACGTTAGCAGTGCAATACATGAGGAGCTCATGCGCGAGAGAGAAGGCGGGAATATCCCCGGCCTTTGGGGCCCAAGCCAAAGTTTTAGCATACCTGAGCTTAGTCATGCCAAGGACACTGAAGCAGGCCTTAGCAAAGCTCGCATGGATAGCGTCCAAGTTCAGCGCGAACCGACCTGAGCGAGCAGGGCTCTTTAGGAAGTCGAGGAAAGAAGCATGGAAGAAGCTTAAGCACTCTTGGGAAGCTTTCTCAAGAGGTGGAATGTCGACGACGGAGTGCAATCGGTGAAGCGTAGCGTTGAACTTGCTTTGGCTGAGGCCATAGAGATTAGCCAGCTGAAGAACTGACAGGCGTGGATACAGGGCACAGGTCCCGAGAAGCTGAAGCGCGAGTGGCAACAAGTTACGTTGCACGTCGAAGAGGATTTGTTCATAGAGTTTGTCGAGATAGTGAAGTGGATTCGTTGTGATGGCCTTCGCTGGGGAGTCATCGATGAATGTGATGACGGCCTGAAGTTGGGAATCGGGATCAGCGTATGTTTCATCACCAATAAACTTGATGATAGTCGACGCATAGACAAAGAGACCGGACGCCGCGCTAACAATCTTTTCTACTATATCCTCCGCTGGCCAGGTTCCGGCCTCTGTCGCATCCACAGTTGGATAGGTAACCATGATCTCCCTGAATCCAGCTCTGACAAAGATTTCGATATCTCGTCGAGACTCAGGGTCGTCAACCGGAAGTTCCTTCCTCCAGCAGTCGATTTGGAGATCAGGGTTCGAGAAGGTATGCTTGATGTGATATTCGGGGCGACTGCAGATCATCCATATAACAGGAAGAGAAGAAGATTTGGCAGCATCGCTGATAAGACGAATAATCTCGCGTTGTGCGTCATCTCCTCTGCACTCATCCAACCCGTCAACGATGATCAAGAGCTTTTTCTCCAGCTTTAGGGCGGATAAGGGTATGATGAGGAGCTTCTTGAACTGGGTTCGCATGTCCTTCTGCAGGAGACCAAGGTCCGTCACGAGTTGCGAAGTGACTAGATGTCGGTACTGCTCGTTTCGAACAGCGAGCTGGTACGCGATGGAAATGAAGACGCGCGATGGGTCATTCTGTTTGCGCGTTCTGGAAAAGAAGAAAGCGGCACCAAGGGTGGAGTCATCCATTGCCCCCTCTCCGATAGTCTGTGCTACGGCCGTCTTTCCCACACCTGCAAAGCCGAATAACCACATCATGTCCCACTTTCTCTTTACGTCTTGCACCCAAGCGGTGATATCGCTGATAAGAGACACGCGAGTATCTCTATGGCATCGTGGAGGAGGATGGCGAGCTTGAGAGTCGATCTCTGTTCCTTTTATTGAAGCCTCATAAAGCCGTCCAAGCACTGTCTTAACTTAGCAATACCATCACAGACAAGGACTGGTATAGGAGTACCTGGCATGCCCTGACTGATGTAGTTGTAGTTATTAATGGTAGTGGTAGAATAGTCCGTCATAGTTGGATTGTGGAAGGTCAAGCCGGTCGCCCCTTGAAAGAAATTGCCTCCTTGTATGCCTGCAAAGTGTAAGACGTAGGCCTCGAAGTGAAGGCCACCAGGTCATACCTGTCTGCATTGTTGGAGGGACGAATCCCATGTTCGAGGGATTCATTGTAGTTGGTGGATAGCCTCCAGCAAAAGGCGGAAAACCTGCGGTGGTAGGCGGATAACCTTGCCCAAAAGGCTGAGCACTACTTTGGGAGTGTCGTTGGAAAGGGGGGTGGCCGGCCATAGTGACGGTGGTTATCGCTGGCTGACGACCAGATGGCGGGAAATATGAGAGTCGCAGATGCTGAGTCTGATAAGCCCTTCGAACAGTCACACAACTAAATACCCAGGTTTCTGTATCGGGTAGGCGCCTTAAGAATCAGATAGACGCTCGGACCCAAGAATTCTCTCCATATCGATGAGCTATGTATAAATAAATAGCTAATATGCAACATAATAGTAAATGGTATCATTAGCTAGGGAAAGGAATCCTATCCTGGGGCAGTGGCCGACAACAGTACAGGAGATCGATGGTGGGAGAAAGGAGTGGCCATCCCTTGCGGTGACTGTCACACTGGAGCTTTTGTTGCAGACTGTTTTCGCTACAGCATTGCAACCGATAGTCCCGGTCAAGATAGTATGCAAGCTTTACATATGGTCAAGACATTCCTTCGAATAGAAAGTCACGGGTTCGGGAATGAGGATAACAATCACCGTGTTGACCCCGTAGCCAAGTAACACATAACGCGGAGATCCGGCAAGTATGGTTTCATGCGCTTCGACCTCGAGAACCTTATATCATATTAGATTATGTTGTCGCAAAGATGATTAGGAACATACACAAGGGGCCTGGCGATTGCTTTGCACTTCTTAATAAGCTCATTATCCAGTTCAGAATAGCCCTTCACGCGAACGATGTTGCGCAAAGGGAAATTGAGATTTGTCTTTCGTGCTCCATCGGTTTCACGGTACGTGTGAATTGGCTAGCAGCTTACCGAGCGGTACAACCAGAGGATGAACCCGAGAAAATCTTGTACCGGAATAATGCCAGACACACACCCTAATGTTCGAAAGTTGAAATTGGAAAATGAATTATGGATGAATTCGAACGCTGGATTCTGTACTCGCGTGCAAAACTCCTAAGCGTGCATAGCGGCAAACACTGATAAGCGGCACGAAACCAATAAGTCATTCTCACAGTGGTTTAAACCTCCCGCAGTCGATGGAGTCGATCCCCAGGATAAACTTTGGGAGTATGAAATCCTGGTCCGGCTCAGAACGCGAAAACACCTTACCGAAATCTTCGACCATATGACGTTCTCGGTAAGACCCAATACACCTTGCTTGCAGATTGTTAGAAGCAAAGAAGCGAACGAGTCGTGAAAGAATTGCAATGGCTCTCTGGAAGCGATCTCTTGGGGCGGGGCCTCAACGACTGAACGCACTTGGCTGAGGGAGCAGTAAAAAGTGGATTGGTCAAGGCCCAGAAGATTAGCCAGCTGAAGGGCTGGTAATGAGGAGTGAGTAGCGTGTGCTGCAAGAAGTTGCATCACACTGGGTAGCGAATGGCGCGGAATGCTGGATAGGATGGTCCGGAACAGGGTTTGAAAACGATCATAAACATAGTCAGTTATGCCGGCTGAATTCATGGAGGTGATGATAGCGTGGAATCTTGAATATGGATCACCATGGACGGGATCACTGATGAACTCGATGAGCGTAGGTGCGAAAACGGGGAAACCGCAAGCTCCATCAAGAACCTGCTCAAAGTCCAAGTCGGATGGCCAGTTTAGGTCTATTTTTGTATGTGGATGGGATCGGCCAACAGGGAATATACTCCTTATGCGTGCGAAGTTGTTCCGGAGGAAAGTCTCGAGGCTGCGTCTTGTGGGGAGAAAAGCAGACAACGGCTCGGTCCGCCCACACGTAAGTTGTATATGGGAAACCTCGTGTCGAGGGTGAGGCTCACGGCGGCAGCATATCATCCAAAGGAGGGGTGAGTGCGCCTCTGAGAGGCACAAGGCCTCGTCGATGAGACTAGCGACCAGTGAATGTCCGCCTTTCTGGTGCACGTCCAGGCCATCGATGATTATGAGAAGTTTGCGCCGAAGGCTGACAGTGAGAAATGGTTCGATAATGAGTTTCCTTAGGACAGTGGATGGAGGCCTTTCTAGCAAGGAAGGATACGCAGTGAGTTGCGCTTCGACAAGTTGTTTATATTCCACGTCTTGCGCTGCCAGACTATGTGCTAGTGCCACGAAGAAGCGCGATGGATCCACGTCTTGGCCACGGTTGTGGACATTGAAAAAGGCGGCGCCCAGAAAACCCTCCCTGTCCGCCCATTCTCCAACTGCCTTGGCCAGCGCGGTCTTTCCTGAGCCCTCGAGTCCACAGAGCCATAGGATGTCACTGGCTCGATCCTCACCATTCAGCCAGGAAACAGTTTCAGCCAGTGTCTTCGGAAAATCTTGATTCAGTTGAGTAGCATGATCAATTGAGTCCCATCCGTCGCTTGCATAAGAATGCCTCGAGGAAGCCTGATATTCTGTATATTGTTGATGAATACATAGTCTTGTCTAAGATGGGTCAAGAAAAACCGAGGGTGTCTTTCACTTACCAGAGGGAAAACCTGGGTTACGAAGGCTAGAAGATGGGTCCAGCAATAAAGGGGAAAAATTGATTGAAGATTGGAGAGGGAAGTATGAAGGTGACGGTGTGGAGGCGATGAGTGAGGTGCTGTTAACACTAGAGCCTTCATTCTTCCGTGAAGGGTGGTAACTATCCGAAGCTGTTACTCGTTCCCTCCGCGGTTTCAGTTGAGAGGGGTTGCGCCTGACGGATCTTAAGGGAGACATGTTGCAATTGGAACGGGTCTACTGGAGTTCTTGAGTGATAAGGGGACGCTCGGTGACGGTTTCGAAGTCGAGGGGGGGAGTAAGTAGAGGTGGCATGGTCTAATACCAGATATACTGTCGGTCGATAATGCTGTGCGCCATGCACCTTTTAACCTATTAAAGCGTGCTGCGCTGTGTAAAAATAGTAAAGTTTGAATCGGGTTGCGAGGTCCTAATCCCCACCATAGGCGAAACTATTTTCCCACGGATAGGCCGCATTCTGCATCGGGCTGAGTATGCCACAATATAACAAGGCGTGACTTGCTGGTCACTTGGCACCAATCCAATGAATGCCTTAACTAGGACCTCAGGATGCCCTACATATATGTGGGAGGTATCGCTCTCCTGCGCGGGTTAGCCCCTAGGAGTCAGAACCCCACGACAAACCTTCCTACCGACGTAGCGACGCTATTCGTCGTAACCCCCTCCCATCCGACCCTGCGGCTCCTCCACGGTTGGCACTCGGGACACTTAACAGGTCAACTTGGATATAGCCGGCGAAAGTGGCATGCATGATTTGAGAGCCCGATTTTGCATTTGAGAACAAAAACCCTGTGAGAGGGCGATGAGGAACGCCGACAAACGGCAGAAACCAGTATGTCATGCTCATGGAGGAGCTTCGAGTGAGATATGAATTATGTTCGGCGTTAGTGGGAACCTTTTGGGCCGGATCCAATTCAAAGGTAGTAGAGGAGAAGTCTCCCTCAAGGCCGCGGCCCGCACGGCAACCTGCGCCGGGCGAACAGGAGACATGAAAAATAAAAACGATAATCGTTCACCTTTCTAGTGCTCTCATTTGAGAACACAAGTCAATTCCCAATACGTCGCAAGGGTGAGTAATATATGCGGCGTTGTGATTTCAATTATATGTCGTCAATATTTCCCGGAAAATAGATGGCCATCGCTTCTAACGCCGAGAAACGCTACAACCACTGATACTACGTCACCGACCAACACATATCGAGGACGTCCAATATCACCTTCATACCCTGGATCCACATCGAGATTCTGATAGCAAGAACATCGGTACAGCGAACCAACCAACAACTGTTAGTAATTCGGAGAGCGAAGGATATAGCAACAGCATGCGCGGTAATGGGGAGGTCGGACGTACAAGAAAGGGCCAACGGGGAATAGAAAGATGGCAGACAAAGTTGGCGAGCTTATACGAACTGCATCCTCAAGGAAACACTTAAATATCAAACGATTGGCTTCAAGGCGTTCGTACTCATCGAGGGCCCTAGCAAGCCTCTGCAACGTCCCCGAACTGTATCTCTCCATCGGGTGAGTATACACTGTAAAAGCTCCTGGACGAGCTCAAGAATGGTCTCCCATGACAACACCCGAGGCTTCACTTCCGAAAACTCAATCGCTACACACTCGCCGAACTTAAAGTACCATATAAGGTGAGAAAGCATCCGAATACACAGTCTGTCAAAAGTTCTTGCTACCAACTCGACGAGGACTATGAAGCCATAGGATTGGTTACTCGATTCCGCCATGAACGAATCTAGTATCACAATGGAGAATTACATGCTTCTACGATCCATTTCTGGACTGACGCATAGAGTACCCCCTGCCTTCTGCAACTGAATGGATACGAAACATGGTGTCTTGCACCTCCTGTCATGACATAATGGGTGAGAGAAACACGAGTGAAGTGGTCGGAAGGTGAGGTAAATCCAAGAGGTAAACGCAACGGCGAGAATGATGAATAAACGGAAGATGGCGACCAAAGGAAGGATGTATGCTTAAGGAACACCTGGCATGTTGGTCTGATTCACGGGATTCGGACTCTGTGGTTCTCAAGCAAAGACGAGTATGGCTGCAACTAGATGTACGATTGGTTCATGGGCAGCTATGCAATGTGTCACTTCAATTTCAAGGATCTCAGTCTCTAGGCATCAGGACCGAATTTGTCAGACATCCCCTGCTCAACTTCATATAAATTTGATACGTTACGATACCAAGGTGTCAAGAAAATAATTCCAGAAACATAAAATAAGGGCATTACGATCTTTTCCAACTGGCATAACGAAGAGCCAAAAAAAAAGAAAACAAATCAAAGTCGGAAAGGAGAAGCATAATATGAATCAACTAAACGTTCTCGTACACATACGGGGGGGGGGGGGGGGGTCATTAAGGAGCTTCAGTCGCCAAAAAGCGCCAAACGAATACTTATCATAGAGTCACCCTCCAATATTCTTACAACAAATCCATCCGAGCAAAAGTCTAAGTTCTCGTCGCAACGACCGGCTGAGGCTGAGGATGAAGCTGTGGCGGAGGGAGAGCAATCAGCGCCTCCAACCTCTCTTCCAACCCCCTCCCGAGTCCCTCCCTTTCCCACTCGCCACCAACATCATCCAACATCGCAATACTATCCCGCTTTCCAGCATGTGTAATGCCACCCATAGGACCCATGACGAACCCGCGCAACGAGGTGGCAGCACTACTCGTCATACCGCCGCCCTTTACACTCCCGGGAGCACCATGAGCAGCACCAGGACTGGAATTAGCGGCATTCAAGAGGCCGAGCTGGGCAGCGCTAGCGAGGTTCAAACCACTAACGCTCGGAATATGAGGTGGAGGCTCCACGGAGGAGGCAGATGTGGTAAGCGATGATAGGGGTAGAGTAGACGTGGGTGTCGATGACAAAAGGTCGGAGTAGGACATGAATGAAAGACGTTTAGTGGGTGCGTGGGTGGGCGAAGGGGGGTGGGAAAGGGTAGAGGTCCAGGAGGTAGGCGATGCGAGATTGATGGGTGTGAGTGATGTGATCGGATGAACGGGTGCAGGGGTGGTGACAGAGGCGGGAACGGAAGCGGAGACGGATGTTGATGTGGGGATGGTAGCTGTGAGGTGAGGAGACAATTGGGATTGGTGAGTTGTTCCCGATTGGGGATGGGATGTTGATGGAGAGTGTGATGACGGCGCGGATGTTGATGCTGGTGTTTCCGAAGATAGCGCTTGCGTGGCAGTATGTTCACATGCTGTGGAAGTGGCAGGCGAAGAGTCTCCACTTTCAACGGACGAGGTTGTGGAGAAATGGGCCGAAGTTGGAGTCACGATGGCAGGTGGTGAGGTGGTCATTGCCGGATTTGTGTTTGTCTGTACGGTGGGTTTTGCTGGCATAGGAACAGCGTTTTGTACAGGCAAAGAGGGAACAATTGAATGTGTAGGACTGGAAAGGGTAGTTGCTGGGCCAGAGGTGCCTTGAGGACTCGCCGTCGTCGGAGGAATGTTGAGGAGCAGATCCGTCCGGGGCATCGGGCCTGGGCCCGTTGCGACACGCAGGCCGAGGGGGCTGGGACTGCGGCTCCTGAAACTGCCAATGGGGCTTGCAAAACCGCTGCTGGTGCCTCGTGCAAGGATGGAATCGAATGCGGGGCTGGTGGATGCGGGTGCAACGACTGCTACGTGGTCAACGGATTCACCCGAGTCATCGAGAGTAGCGAGAATGGAGGCAGCGCTGTCGAGAACGGACGGTACAGAGTGCTCGAGTTGTTCTGTGCCTTTGGCCCTCGGGATGCGGTGTGGGTTCTGGTGTGCGAGGAAGGGAGGGGAGGGGGGAACGACGGGTTCTATGTCACGCTCGAAGATGGCGGAAGAGGAGGAGTGGCTGAAAAGACGAGATTAGTAGATGATAAAGGTGAAGAGAAAGACGATCATACACAGAAGTTGGAGAAGAGGGGATCGAGTTTGGGGAGCGCGAGCCAAGGCGGGGATGCTGAGAGGCTCTGTGGGGAGAGCGTTGGGAGGAGAGATGGCCAGCAGACGTCATATGGCGGAGGTCGAGCTGTGCTGGGTGAGAGGCTGAGGGACTGTCGATGTTGGCCATGGTTGTGAGCTGGGTCAGACACAAACCCAATGAACATATATCCCCGCTTAGTCAGCATTCCCCTCACAACACCCTGATCACCATTTCCATTCTTGTATTCCCCGTCCGACCGGCCACCTCTCCCCGCATCCAATCTTCTTTCCTCGTAGTCGCCCAGGGCAATACCCTCTTATGAATAAATGTCAAAGGTGCCACAAGGGCCGCTCAAATGCACATAAAAGCCCATTCTTTTGCCTTTCTCTCCCCCAACATCCCAGTCTCTCTCCGCGATGTTCAGGCTTCCCTTCCTTCTCTCCGTGATCGTCTCCATTAGTCTCGGAGCAGCGGCAGTGCGCCACTACAACATAGTCAACAACTGCCCATCTTCCATCAATCTTTACATCAACGGCGTCTCTGAAGGTTCCATCGCCGCTGGTGCTTCCACCTCCCGTGACTACCCCAGCAACTGGAGTGGCTTCATCTACACTACTGCCAATGGTGGCCAGAGCAACGGCGTTCGCACCACACGCGCTGGTTTCTACGGAGAAGTACACTTTACCTTGCTTCTGCCAATCAGCACATGAGCAACTAAGCCTCTTATCGGTCTCGCAGCAAAACTATTATTACATCGTCATTGATCCGGACTACCTCAACACCGGAGTCAGCATCACACCCATCAACGAACCTCCTGTATGTATCTAGTCATCTCGTCTCACCTCATCTCATGATCACCATCCCATCCGCCGACCTCGCAACGCATCCCACACCGCCCATACCTTATCTCACAACAACATTACTGATCCATTGTTAATCATAGGTCGGTGGCTTTTGCCTAACAGCCCAATGCACCTCCGTCACCTGTTCCACCGCCTTCCAACAGCCCCCAACTCGCTTCCCACCTCCCGTATCTGGCGTTCCACCCACACTTCCCTTGTACGAATGCCCAGATCAAAACGCGGGCTATACAGTGACGTACGTCTTATCAACTTCTTGTAGGCTCTTTAATCATAACCTCCCAACTCGTGATGCAATACTCGATACCCTGATGATCAATCACCACCGGTGACTCATTACTGACCGATCAATATTCATTCATTTCAGATTTTGTCCTGATGGCGAGTTCCCACCTGCTGATCCTCCCCGTATCCTCCACCCAAGTGCGGATCCCAACAAATGTCTCGATGTTCGCGGAGCCAACTTTGCCAACGGTACCCCTGTCCAAATGTCCGTCCGTCCACCTCATCTTGATATCTATCTTTCCCTGATCAACACGTTCCTTGGTTACGTAGTTACGACTGCAATGGTACTGGTGCCCAAAATTGGGTTTTGCAACGTGGATCTACCAAAGTTAGAGTGGCTGGAACGAACTTTTGTTTGGATGCCGGGTCTAGTACATCTCCTCTTCGTCGTTCTGGTTCATATACTCATCTCCCCCGAGCACCTGGGAATGGTGTAGGAATGAAAATATGGCAATGCTACGATAACCTCCCCGCTCAACACTGGTACTACACCACTGACAATCGTATCGCTCTCGAAGGCCGAGGTTCGTTTCCTCCTTCCCGTATTCAAATTTCTAATCGACCTTGTGGTGTCGGTGCAGGATTGTGCTTGGACTTGACTAACGGTGTTACCGTCAACTCTAACCAAGTCCAGACTTGGCAGTGTACAGATGGAAATAGTAACCAGATCTGGTATTGGTAGGCTGGTTGGTGGACATACTATCTATGCGCAATTTGTTATGTTTCAGGCAAAGGACGCCATGAACTGTATCATTCGTTCACAAACTTCGATTCAATGATTCTCGTTCTCCTTGTGACATCTCCCGCCAGCCTTCACCTTGAATGATTCACGGCTCGGGATCACTTCGCCTGGTTATTTTCAGCGTGCGGTTGTAAAATAGGAACGTGATCGTGAGATCTACAACTGACGACGCAAGGCGCCTATTCTTTACCATTTCTTACCCGCTCTTATCCATGTATCATCTCATCGACCTACAGAAGAAGGCACTTTTACACTTCCTCCCCTGGGAAATATCAGGCAAGAGAAGTGTATCAGAACCACACACCAATCGCAAATACTCTACACAGGATTCGGGCTTGGAGATACCAGATGATGACGATGGCGATTCTAGGTCGGGCGTGAACAGATCAACAACATTGGGGGAGGTCTTTGAGAACATAGATGAAGACACCGACTCTTCTTCCTTGTCATTAGCATCTCACGAGGAAGAAAACTCCAACGATCGTCCAATAATCTGTAATTGCTTCTAGCTCCTCTGGTGTAAAGCTCGTTGTTCCATTGCTCACGCTGTGTGCCAGGGGGTCCCTTTCAGTACGCACACAACGCTGTTTTGAATAACCCTATTTTTCGGGTTGTTCATTGTAGAGCGGCTGCCAGCGATGATCTCTCTGCCGCCCGATCACACACTGATCCCATACAAGGAGAACGTAAGGCATATTCAGCTTACAGAACCGGGCAGTCTAATGCTTATGCTGTGTGATATAGGTGATCCCTTTCGCGGAGCACACAACTTTGTTCTGAATGAGCCTGTAATACAGTGCATTCATTACATCACCGACAACGACGACACCGACGTTATCAAATCAGTAGCTGATCCTGTAGAGGAAGAACCTCGTAGGTGGTCATTAAACTCGAAACTCTTCGTTCCTACACTCATGCTATATGACAGCATGTTCTTTTCATGGAGCACATCACTTTACTGCGAACAATCTTTTGATACAGCATGTCCATCGCTCGAGTGTTGCTCAATCACAAATTCACCCAGGAGGCACCCACGATCCCCCTCCAATTTGTAGGACCTGTCGAGTCCAGTAACGCCAAACATTCTATGCTAATATGCAACTGTTATTGTCTTTTTCTTTACCAGGGGCTCCCTTCTACAATGCACGCAACATTGCTATAAGAAATTGCATTTCACGGGATGCCGAATTCATGGGTACTACCCGAACTGGTGCTGCTCTGGAAAGACCTTCCTCTTCCACAAAGACAACAATTTGTAGGGTTTATTGGTTTCACCACTAAAAGACCCACTTATGTGTACATGGCAGGTGCTCCCTTTTACGGAGCGCAGAATATTTATTTCGACAACGTCGTGCTTGCCGCTCCATCACGCTCTACCTCCTACCTAAATTGTACCAATTGTAAGTGGTGTTACCAGACTTGCCAACATTAAGCCTCTTACGCCATATGATAGGTACACTTTTTGCGAATATGTACGGGTTTTCCATCGACGAATCCCGAATGATCGAGGTTGAAGGTGAGACTGCTCCCTCGTAGACCTATCTGAGATAAAGTAGCTGACCCCAATTGCAGGCCTCAACCTACTCCGCCCACATCTGCTGGTAGGTACCGAGCTCGACGCTAAATTCCGTCGGCCGCTACCGCGTTGCCATCCAGGAACGCGGGAAGCTCTCAGAGGCGAAATTACTGCCTGCTTGACAGACCAGGACCGACAGCGGGATATGCTCTGGTTATTCGGTCCGGCTGGTGTGGGGAAATCCGCAGTAGCCCAGGTCATTGGAGAACATGCAGCAGAACGTGGTTTGCTAGGTGGCGCCGTTTTCCTGTCTCGAATCAAGAAGTTGGACGATCCAACGCGTCTCGTTGCCTCTATCTCCTACCAACTTGCCTCCCACCAACTGGCAGTCGGAAATTTGCCGTGTGAATGGTTGGTCGTTGAGGCATTATTGAGGGACCCTATGATCGTGCAGAAGGATATTCGGACTCAGTTCAAGAAACTCATCGCCGAGCCACTCTCCACCCTGAGACCACAGGGCCCCACGGAGAAGTTATTAATTGTCGTTGACGGATTGGATGAATGTCGGGGAGGCACGAAACAATTGGATTTCGTTCGACTTGTCATAGAAGATCTCAAATCTCCAGCACCGCTTCCCCTCCTCTGGATAATATCTAGTCGCCCGGAACAACACTTCAAGGACCTCTTTACGGACGGCAGCCTCCTCGACCTGTGCTGGGAGCGGGATCTCTTGCTTAGCGAACCCGGCGCTCAGGAGGATGTTGAACTCTACCTGAGAAGTGAACTGGAGCGTATTGGGAGGAAATATTACGGCCGCCCTGGCTCTCGTAGGACCTGGTCAGTTGCCGCAAATACTTTGAAGAGACTCGTTAAAGCATCTGCCGGTCTCTTCGTATATGCTTCGACCATCCTCAGATTCATTGGTGATCCAGATGTCGCCGATCCAGCCTCCCAGCTGGAAATCGTCCTCAGGTTCCTTGACGGCCTCTCTGACGTTTTGGACAGCAGCAACCCTCTCGGTCCCGTTGATACCATATATCTAGGAGTATTTGGAGAGGTGGAAACTGACCACTTGCCAACATCACTCGATCTTCTCGGGTCCTGTGCTGTATATCCCCCTATTCCTGCGCTATACCTAGCCAACCTTCTCGGTGTTGACTCAGAATCGTTTTACTTGTCTCTTCGGAAACTACATTCCGTCCTTGCTGTACCACATCCAGGCGAGGCACATGAGGAGCCGTTACATTTTTACCACGCCTCGTTCCCCGACTTCCTGCTACACCCCACCCGTTCGAAGGAGTATTCGCAAGACCCTGATCTATGCCGTTCGCGGTTGATAGGTGCATCATTCCTTGTGCTTAGCGACACTAGTATCGCCTATTCGCAGAGCTTGTCGTGGCGTCCTTCAAACTCAGATGAGGAAGAAGAAGCAGAAAGTCCACCCGCTCTGTCGATATCACATGGAATACGGTCTCTCGTCGCCACCCATACCTGGGACGTTCTCACCCAAGTATCAAATCCCCCATCGGAGTTCTTGCGCGATACCATAGTCAATTTTGACTTCAGCCGCCTCCAATCGATCTGTGAAGCAATACCAGTCGATCAATTCATCTCCTTCCTCCGATGGCTATATGCATTAGTGAGTCTGCGCATATTTGTAAGTTCCGTAAAAACTGAGGCAATGTTTCAGCGAAATAGCGGCCAAGAGTTGATGGACTTCGTACGTACAAATCCTTGCTCCGATATTGACGAAAAATTTGTGGAGAAATGCAGGCCGCTTTCGCAACCACTTGTATGTCTGTCTCTCGTTAACATCAAGATGACTTTAGTAACCACTCTCCCAGAACTTGGAGCCCCACGATAATGCCGATCGGCTTGAAGAGGCTCCGCGGTACGTATTGGTCGGGTTCAAGTCCAAGACCGTCATTGTCCTTGTCGTTCTTGAGGCCGTGATGACCTATTCAGTGGATGATATTCAAAAACTCTAGTGCTTCGTTAGCTTTGTTTTATAGTTCCGGTCATCTAGTGTAGGCGCTCTCGGAAGCGTTATCGATAGGGTAGATCCATGATGTATAGCACTAGGAAATCTCTGTAACATGTCCAGCAAGTGTTCCCTGTTCAATCGTGCGCATTAACTACAGGAGACAGATAAGCGCGGTGTAGTCCTGTGATCACTATCAAGGCGCCCGTGGGCCGATCATCATTTGGGCATTGCATTCGCAAAGTCATTGTCTTGGTTTGTCTCCCCCCATCTACTCCGTCGCCCATAATTACAGGTGGCACCCAGAGTCCACTGTAACAAACATGGAAAACTCTACAACGTTACCCAATATTCCAATACCCCATGGTGCGGTTGTGTTTCGGGTTCACAGGCAGGGTCAGTGTACCAACCAGTTTATTAGGTTACCCGCAGTTCGCGGCAGGACCACAACTTCGTCCATCGGAGGGGAGGATTCCGCCCATGGAATTCAGTACGGCGATGTAACAGTTGTACGACATCCCACTCATAATCGCAAAATTTGACAGATGGACCCGGCGCATTTTCAAATTCAAGTGGCTTCACCTTCAACAGCCCACTTTTCATTGATCATTCCAAGCAGGACACTCATTATCATTACCACAGCTACTTGCACACCACAGAACTTGGTATGTTATGCATCCAGCTGTTATGAGCAGTGCTGTTGATCACTGCTCTAGTCGCTGCACGGCTTTCCCAGGAGGCGCTATCTGACGCCGAGCTTCACTCGAGAGCGCGATTTCCACAACCAGAGTGTCTTGAAGGTACCCGTATTACATTGACAGATGAAATCAAGAGGTGGGTTGCTGGAGAGGATCGTCTAAGCAGCTATGTGTCGTGGCTCTATGGTCCTATGGGCGTGGGAAAGTCAGCGCTCGCACAGACCCTCGGAGAATGGGCCGAGAGATCAGGGAGATTAGGCGCCGCCATCTTCCTTTCAAATGGCCAGAATGACCCATACCGTATCTTTGCGTCCATTGCCCACCAACTAGCCAGGAAAGACTCGGGTGGACCCTATGCTCTCCACATCGCACGGCAGCTCGCAGCGGATGGGACGTTGCTTAGGAAGAAGGATCTCGCCACGCAGTTCAAGGAGCTTATCCTTGATCCCATGTCCGGTCTCTCGTCGATCCCTTCCCAAAAAGAGCTTGTCGTAATTATCGATGGGTTAGATGAATGTCAAGGAGACAGGGAGCAATGCGAGATTCTTCGTCTCATTGGCAAGACCGTCAACTCTCCCCGCCCTCTTCCTATTCGCTGGCTCATCTGCAGTCGCCCCGAGCCCGACATTCGACGAGAAGTGCTCAGGCAGTTCGAAACTCGCTGTCTAAGGAAGGAAGTCCCCATGGATAGTGAAGAAACCCTCCGGGACATCGAATTGTTCATTCGCAAAGGATTCGAGCGGATCATTCAAAGTCATCCAGACGCGTTCAGCCCGGGCGAAAGTTGGCCAACAGGAGAGATTATAGTCATAATTGCGAGCGCCGCTTCGGGACTGTTCATTTACGCGTCGACTATCATTAAATTCATCGATGATCCCGACCTCGCCAGCCCAAAAGCACAACTGCAGATCGTGATGGAGTTTATCAAAAACTCGCCTGCTACAGCTGGCTCAAACCTCCCGAATCCGTTAAAACCCCTTGATACTCTCTACCACCAAATTCTATCCCGCGTTCACAAGAGTGTTTTGCCAGTGACTCTCCAACTTCTTGGGGCATGCGCCTTCCATCCTCATCTACCAGTGTTGCAGTTGGCCAATCTCTTAAATCTCGATCAGGAGCAATTTTATTCCGCCCTTCGTCGCGTCCACTCTGTCATCGATGTCCCACTACAAGGCAGGGCATCAGTCGACCACTTGCGTTTCTTTCACACTTCGTTCGTCGAGTTTTTGAGAAACCCCTCGCGCTCAGGGCCCTTTTCATTGAACGCACGCGCCGTCCGTACACATTTTGCTAGGGCTTGTTTCGGTGCGCTCGGAAAAACGAAACTCTTCTACGCCAAAAATTTGCCCTGGAAACCAGCCGAGTCGAGCAGGACGAACGCACTTTCGGTCTCTCATCATATACTCTCGTACGCCGCGACTCATGTGTGGAGCGTATGCATCAACTCTGGGGACGATGGTGATCCGTCCTTGCTCGATTCAATTCTTGACTTCGACTTCACGCAACTTCGTTTCGTCGAACGCAGGCTCCCAGCGACCCAGTTTCGCAATTTTGTTGAATGGTTATCGCATCAGGTATTTGATACTTGATGCTTTTCTCATGATTGCATATAACATCGTTTTCAGAAACATGCTCGTCGCAATATCGTGAAATTGAATGACGTTGATCATCAACTTTTCGTTCGTCGCTTTTGGTTCCTGCCTTCTCTTACTTATCATTGACGAGTTTATCTGCAGGGACCTCGCCTCTCCAAGGACAAATATCGCTGTGCTACACTTGGTGAAGGCTCGAAAGCTGTGACGGTGTATATTACTTCTGATCGCGTTATCCTATCACTGACTTGAAGCCGAATGTATGTATTCTAACATCACCGGTGGCCCGACCTCATTACATGGAGTGTCTCAGTGAACGTTATAAGCTAGATTTACTTGAAAAATATGTCGCCACTGGTCCTAGTTCAGTAGAAGTAATACCAAAAGCAAGATACCTGAGACTTGCCCAAAACGCGGGGGAAACCGAAAGAGAGCATTGCATACTGACACCTGCACCCATCTCATAAATGCTAACTCCTGAGTTCGCTGAGCAGATTATTTTACGAGTTTATATTGCCAACCCTCCGTACTCTCAGTATCACATAGGGCCTCGCCGTGGAGATGCTAAAAAAGATCGAAGAGATATATTCCTGCTTAGTCAGCCCGCCTCCCTCACAACACCATTGATTAGTCATTTCCACTCTTGCATCCCCCGCCCAGTTGGTCACCTCCCCACATCCCCTCTTCTTTCCTTGTAGTCGCCCAGGGAAATACCCTCTTATGAACAAACGTCAAAGGTGCCACAAGGGCTGCTCAAATGCACATAAAAGCCCATTCTCTTGTCTTTCTCTCCCCCAACGTCCCAGTCTCTCTCCTCGACGTTCGAGCTTCTCTCCCTTCTCTCCGTGATCATCTCCATCAGTCCCGGAGCAGCAGCAGTCTGCCATTGTAACATAGTCAACAGTTGCCCATCTTCCATCAATCTTTACATCAACGGCGTCTCTGAAGGTTCCATGCTGCTGCTTCCACCTCCCGTGACTACCCCAGTAACTGGAGCGGCTTCATCTACACTACTGCCAACGTGGCCAGAGCAACGGCGTTCGCACCACATGCGCTGATTTCTACGGAGAAGTACGCTTTCCGCTGCTTCTGCCAATAAGCACACGAGCACTAAGACTCTTATCGGTTTCGCAGCAAAACTATTATTACATCGTCATTGATCCGGACTACCTCAACACCGGAGTCAGCATCACGCCCACCAACGAACCTCCTGTATGCTGTATGTATCTTGTCATCTCGTCTCATTTCGTCTCATGATCGCTACCCCATCCGCCGACCTCGCGATGCATCCCATACTGCCCATACCTTATCTCACAATAAAATTACTGATCCATTGTTAATTATAGGTCGGTGGCTTTTGCCTAACAGCCCAATGCACCCCCGTCACCTGTTCCACCGCCTTCCAACAGCCCCCGACTCGCTTCCCACCTCCTGCATCTGGCGTTCCGCCCAGAATTCCCTTGTACGAATGCCCAGATCAAAACGCGGGCTACACAGTGACGTACGTCTCATCAACTTCTTATAGACTCTTTAATCACAACCTCCCAACTCGTGATGCATTACTCGAAACCCTGATGATCAATTGCCACCGCTTCTCCAACCGGTGACTCATTACTGACCGACCAATATTCATTCATTTCAGATCTTATCCTGATGGCGAGTTCCCACCTGCTGATCCTCCCCGTACCCCCAACAGTACCCCTGTCCAAATGTCCGCCCACCTCATCTTGATATCTATCTTTCCCTGATTAACACGTTCTTGGTTACGTAGTTACAACTGCAATGGCACCGGTGCCCAAAATTGGGTCTTGCAACGTGGATCTACCAAAGTTAGAGTGGCTGGAACGAACTTTTGTTTGGATGCCGGGTCTAGTACATCTCCTCTTCGTCGTTCTGGTTCATATACTCATCTCCCCCGAGCACCTGGGAATGGTGTAGGAATGAAAATATGGCAATGCTACGATAACCTCCCCGCCCAACAACGGTACTACACCGCTGACAATCGTATCGCTCTTGAAGGCCGAGGTTCGTTTCCTCCCTCCCTTATTCAAATTCCTAATCAAATTTGTGGCGTCGATGCAGGATTGTGCTTGGACCTGACTAATGGTGTTACCGTCAACTCTGATCAAGTCCAGACTTGGCAGTGTGCAGATGGGAATAGTAACCAGATCTGGTATTGGTAAACTTGCTGATGACCGAGTAGTAGCTATAGTTTTGATATCCAAACGATGGACGCCATGAACTATCATCCGCTCACATACCCCGATTTCGATAATACTCGCTCTGCTTACCAAGCTTTGTGTTCGTATTTGGCTATTTTCAACGCGGTCATGGTCACACACACAAGAACACGATCAGGAGGTAAATCAATCAACCACCTCCAGGGCGCTTATCCTTATCATTTGTACACTTGGTTCCCATCTACCATCTCACGTTTTTCCGGAGGAATATGAGTTATGTTTGGGCAAAGAGGCTCAAAAGACGTAAAGGTAGGATTCTGTCGCGGACCTATTCCTTGATAATTTGACTGATCCGGGATCCCATTCCAGCCACCCTGTATATTGGAGGGTCCGTCCCCGATCCCTCGCGGAGTCTGCAACAACGTTCGCTGCCAGGTACTGGACTCCACTCTCCCTCCCGTCGTCCGCCACCCGGTTGTCATCCGGGAACGCGAGACGCTCTCAGAAGCGAAATTACTACCTGGTTGGAAGACAAAGACCGACAACAGCGCGCACTCTGGTTATTCGGGCCAGCCGGTGTAGGGAAGTCCGCAGTAGCACAAACCATTGGAGAGTATGCGGAAAGGCGCGGTTTACTGGGCGCTGCCGTCTTCTTTTCCCGGACTAGGAAGGCGGGCAATCCAGCGCGCCTCATTTCAACCATCTCCTATCAACTCGCTACTAAAAACAGCGACTACGAATGGTGGATCGCAAAGGTGATAGAAGACGACCCCGCAGCCCTACTGAGGGACAAACGAACACAGTTCAAGAAACTCCTTGTTGAACCGCTTTCTACTCTGAAACAGCGGGGAAAATTCTCGAAGGAATTGCTGATCGTGGTCGACGCATTGGATGAATGTCGGGGAGACAAGGAGCAATTGGACCTTGCCAGACTTATCATCGAGGATCTTAGTTCCCCAGCATCACTTCCCCTCCTCTGGATGATCTGTAGTCGTCCAGAGCATCACCTCAAGGCACTATTCACAGACGGCAAGCTCTCCGATCTCTGCTGGGAACGGGACTTGTCAGTTGATGAGCCCAGTGCCCGGGAGGATGTCGAGCTTTATCTTAGAAGTGAACTTGAATGCATCGCGAAGAAATACAACAACCTCCCGGGTTCACGTCTTACCTTTTCGGTCACGGAAAAAGACGTGAAAAAACTCGTTGATGCGTCTTCTGGCCTCTTTGTATATGGTTCCGCCATGCTCAGGTTCATTGATGACCCGGATGTTGCCGATCCAGCCTTCCAGCTAAGCCTCATTCTCCAGTTCATTGACGGGTTATCTGATGTTCTCGGAACCACAAATCCCCTCAGGCCCATCGACATGTTGTATCTAGGAGTACTTGGGATGGTAAAAATCACCCATTTGTCAGTAGCACTCAAACTTCTCGGGTCTTGCACCGTTTACCCTCCTATTCCTGCACTACACCTCGCCAACCTGCTTAATATTGATTCAGAATCATTTTACTCCTCTCTTCGACGCCTCCACTCTGTTGTCGCTATACCTCTTCCAGGAGAGGCATTGGAGAAACCTTTGCATTTTTACCATGCCTCATTCCCTGATTTTCTGCTGCACCCCGACCGTTCTGAGCAATATTCGCAGGACCCTAACCAACGTCGTTCTCTGTTGTTAGAAGCATCATTCCAGGTGCTTAACAGCACCAGCATCACCTATTCACGGCGTTTATCCTGGCACCCTCCAAACTCCGACGAAGAAGCGGAAAGTCCACCCGCTCCCTCGATATCGCATGACATACTGTCTTTCGTCGCCACACATACCTGGGGCTTTTTCACCCAGATCTCAAACCCAGAGTTGGAGCTGCTGAGCAGCACGGTAGTCAATTTTGACTTCAGCCGTCTCCAATCGGTCTGTGATGGAATACCAGTTGATCAATTTATCTCCTTCCTCCGATGGCTCTACGTTTTGGTGAGTAGGTGCCTATTTGCATGTCACAGAGACTGAGGCGGTGTTCCAGCAAAAGAAACACCTGGAGTTGAAGAACTTCGTTCACACAAAACCTTGCTCCGATGCTGACGAAAAATTTCTGAAGAAATGTAGGCCACTTTTGAAACCACTTGTATGTCAGTTTCTAGTTAATGTCCGGATGAACTTGGTGACCATTCCTCCAGAATTTGGAGTCCCAAAATGATGCCAATCAGCTTGAGGAGGCTCCGCGGTACATCTTGGTTGGCTTCAAACCAAAGACGGTTATTGTCCTTGTCATTCCTGAGGCCATCATGATCTATTCTGTGGATGATATTCATAAGCTCTAAAGTATTCTTTTCTATGGTTCCGCATGCTACAATAGCCTCCCCGCCCAACAATGGTACTACGCCGTTGACGACCATATCGCTCTCGAAGCCCAAAATTTGTCTCGTTTTCGCGTATTCAAATATTCTACTCAACTTTGTGGTTTGGTGTAGGATTGTGCTTGGAATTGACTAATGTGGTTACCGCCAACTCTAACCAAGTCCAGACCTGGCAGTGCACAGATGGAAAGAGTAACCAAATCCGGTACTGGCAAACTTATTCGTGACCGGCTTACCCACTATCATCCCGTGTTTCGTATGATAGACTGTACTATCTTTCCTGCCAATATTCACTTTTGAATTCCTTTGATGAAGAAGCAAGTTCGGGTTTGAACAGCGAGAGTGCCATTGTCCGTCTGGCATTGATACCAGTCGTGAAACTTAGCTTAGCGACACTGGGGGAAAGAGGATTGAGAGGTGTCAGAGAGTCGAAAATAGAATAGTACACGTGGGGGGGGTACTCCACCATTGATAAACTTGAGCCACCTTCCGAGTGTGGAAGGTAGTGGTTGGTTGAGCTGTCATTATTTATATGAATGTTCTGAGAACATCCCGTCATTGAGGAATGGAACCGGCGAATGTCGAAGTGGTGGGAGGATGACGGGTGAGGCACGGTTTGCGGCACTAGCCCGGCATCCGGTCCCCGCATTGTCTCGTGACATGTCACTGCTCGTGAGATCCAGCGCTTACCTGCGGGAGACGCTTATTCTTATCATTTCATCTATCACAACACTTATCATCACATGAAGTCATTTTCACGTTTATTATCCCACAAATTTTCAAAAAAGAAGAACAAGGCTTCACCGTCCAGTGGCAATCCTGAACCCCTTGCTCAGGACTTAGACGCAGAGAAACAAGAGGGATGCGGTGGTGACATCGAGTCGGCATCAGCCGTGGAAACGCCCAGAAAGGCGTTGAATACCAACTCCAACACCTTACCTTTGCCACTGTCACCCCCCAGTGAGGAAAGCCTCGACGACCTTCAGATAATCTGTATGTCGGATAAAATTTAGGAATATGGAATCCACTATTGTGTTACTTACATTGTGTGATAGTGCCTTTGCAGGGCACCTACGCTGCCAATGTGAGCAACTTTGTATTTCAGATGATCCGTGAAAGAATGCCTGACAATTCCGAATTTGATACTGTACGACTACCTACAGGTCTCGTGGAAGGTAGGACTCATGCAGTTCATCGATACCTTCTGTCCTTTTAATGCTCATATTACCCTGACCCAATACAGAGAGAGGCCTCAACATGGCATGTAACATGACTTTCAACGGGCAAGTTCTGCAGGCATAATTTCGTTCTGATCATTCTACTCAAGGCCAGCATCAGCCCAATCATCACTATTCCCTAGTCAGAAGAACTTGATACAGAGGAAGAAAGTAAAGTCACCTTACTCACATTAAAAGGCCAGTCATTCTAACACCTTGTAGAGACTGATGATTGGTTGCTCGTGAAAATGGCAACCTCACATCATTCTCTCACTAATCCAAATCACAGAATGTACCTTGTCAGAGCACCTGTCATTGAGCTGCCCATCACCACCTTTGGAATACTTTATTTGAGTTTTTGGATCTTTTCATTGTCACACCTGGTTGTATTCATTCTCTACATTTCTTCTGTTGACCACCTGCTCCATGAGTATAATCTGGTTTATTGTTCAATATGTATTCATATTCTAACAATTCCATCTTATAATCTTCTGCTGATGTCTCAGCCCATTCCTACTCCATTTTACTCTTGCCTCCTTCCCCAGTGTTTTGATAGTGTACTTGAGCTATTCCTCAATTCTGCCTTCATCTTTCCTTTCAACCTTGATGCTTTATTGTCTTATTACATTCCTTGGCCAATTATAGTTTAACTACCTTTTGTTTTACTTTTCTATGCCTCCCACTTTGAGATCTTGGTTCAAATATGTAGACATAATTGTATATAAAGGAATGTGTCTCATATATTAGGAGGTAGTGAATTGTACCCTTTGCTTCGAGCCATTTGCACTGCCATTACAAATATCTTTCCTTGAGAACTTCAAAACTCCTTTTATAATTTCTTTTTGCCCATCCTCATCATCTGTTTCCCTTTTGTTCCTGGGTCCTTGAGAGTATCATGTCAGTTATGAAGCCTAGCAGTTGTTGGATTTGGCCACACTCACCTGTCTTTCACCTCTAATGGAGGAAATCTCTTTTCAACTAGAGCCCACTACAAGGGGGCTTCAAAACTGATACCTGTGTCCATGATTTTGGGGGACATCACCCATGAAATTGCACTCTCACTCTACAATCCCCATAATATCTCCACTGATACTCTTGTGACTGCTGACAAATTCTTTTCCTTCACTTCTGATCCTGACTCGCAATCTAATTTTTTGATCCATTTTAGTCCTGTAGATTCATTAGCTAGTACCATATCCACTCAAACCACACCAAACAGCCCACCCACCAATAGCAATACCTCCAGTGGACAAACTACAGGTGAAGCAGCAACTAATCCACCAGGCAACCCACCAGGCAACCCACTAGGCAACCCACCTGCCTACAATGTGCAATACTTCCCACTGGCACCAGGAGCTGCCCCACCAGGTTTTGTTCCTGCTGAGTTTCCACCTGCTCAACCACCTGCCCAACTACCTGCTCAACTACCTGCTCAACCACCTGTCTAGCCTCCCCCTGGTAATCAAGGTGCCTAGCCTCAGCCAATCTACATCCAACTGCCACCCCAGCCATGCCACATGCCCTCTCAATATAGTGCAGGTGCCTTGAAATTCAATGGCCACCCTTGATCACTTCACTGATTTTTCAAAGAAATAGAAATCCTGGGTTGAGAATGTGGACTTGGTCAGTGTGAGCAAATCACACACACACTTCACTACCTTGATGGGCCAGACTACAATGCATGGATTAGCAGGCCTTCCACAGCAGGAGATAATTGGGTCTGCTTCAAGGACAAGATCACAGCCATGTACCTGGGAGCTGAGGATGTAAGCCTACAGGGGCTTACTTAGAGCTTTGACCTTACATTCACACTGAAGTACTATAAGCCTGATATATTGGGTGTACTTAGACATGTGGTATAAGGTCAGCTGTTGTGGCAACAGCTGACAATGAAGATTATAAGGAATGTACAATTGATGGATTGAGTAATCTATCAAGGTTGATGACAAACAAGAAAATAAATAATTAATTATTAACAAGCAACTCAAGATAATTTGGGACAAATAATAACACAACTGTAAGGGCCCAGCCCTTACACACCCCCCATTGAGACCATAGAATATGGTCAAGGAAATTGAGACACAAGCAGTGCTGCTACTTGTGGTAGTGAGTGATAGACAGGGCACATATAGTGCCCAGCTGGCAGGGTGGATTAGTATGAGGTGACAGTTCACCTCATTGAAGGTGTAAACTGAGGTTGACTTGTTCATGAAGGTGACAAGGACAAGTGTGAGCAGGAAGAGGCAATTGATGAAGACTTGCCAATGAGGTCTTGGGATGAGGGGGCAGAGGCGTTGGCCTCAGCCAAGAAGGCAATAGGGGGCAGATCAGACACAAGGGCAGAGGCATTGGCCTTGGTCATGGTTGCATCCGATGACAGATGGTCAGTGATAGTGGGAGTGGTTACAGAGGTGTTGGCCTCTGTCATTTGGGTGTCTATGTTGAGAGCTGTTTCCTTGGTGATCATAGGTGCTGACCCAGTGAGGGTCAGTATGAGGGGGTGAGCCAGCCACAATTGAGAGGGGGGCAGTTCCAGCAAATGTTGAGGGTATTTGCAGTTCTGGAGGAGCTGGAAGAATGGCAAAGCTCCTGCTGGTAACCATCCTTGGGGAACAAAGTGCTCCCCCTTGGTCTGTTGTGTGTTCTTGTACTCAAAGTACAAGAACCAGTTAATGTCATTGTGAGTGGGATGTCTCCATCCATCCTACTCAGGAATTGCTGGGGGTTTGTGGTATTGGTCGAGATACTTGACCTGGCAATTGTCATGTTCATCATATAAATCATGGTGCAGCTGGTCACCACAGTAGGTGTGGTTTAGCCACTACAACCTGAAAAGGTAGGAGTGGTCTACCCATGAAATGGGTATATCATTGCAGATGAGAACATGAGCCACATCATTGAGGCTCAGGTTGTGTGATGCATATGAGGTCATTTCTAGGGGCCATATAGAATATACAGGCCCATTCTGGGGAACAAAGGTGCATTCTGGGGGAATGCAACTATTGTATGATGCAATGAGTTCATGGTAGAGGTGCAGGGTCACTACCAGTACTACAAACAGTTGCATGAATCTTTGGGTGGTGCTTTTATCATCAGGACTCAGTGCACAGCCCAGGCCATACCCAAAGATGCAGTGACAGTGCATGAGTTTCTGCTGTTCAAATGCAATGCCATTAAAGGCATTGTGTGTGTTGGGGTTTCCATGTATTAGAAGATATTGACCTAAAAGGTCAATATCAAACAGTTGTGGTCCAGAGGGCATTGGTAATCCTTTGCCCTCATTTCATTTGAGGATATTGCATGCTCCATGGTCTTGTATGGCACATGGGATGGACTCTAACCTGGTGATATATTCCTCCTGTATCCCAGTACTAAAAACTTGGGGTCATAACCCTTAAGGTTCAATATAAATTCCATAGCATTGTCATGATGCTCTGGGAGGGTCAAGGAGGTGATGTGATATGGTTCTCAAAGCAAGAAGTATGCTTCGAACCTGCTGTGGATGTTGATGTGACAGTTGTTCATGAACTGCCATAACTGGATTACTTGTCTTGCAGTTGTAGGTAGACTCCAACCTGCAATGTAGTGGGCAGTGCCCTTCTTATTGTTATGAATGAACTCCCTACCTTGGAGTTCAGTATTTGCAGCAAGTTGAGTATTTGTACCAGTGAACATGGTGTTTATTCACTGGCAGTAGTAGACATTGTGCAACAACATTCCATGCATGAAGTTGTTGTGTTCTTGAATGCTGGGTTTGGTGCCCCAGAGTCCCCAGAAGTTGGGGACTCTACTCCTGTGGCCAATGAGGTCTGATATATTGGCACAGTTGTCATTATTTGATGACAGTGCCTTTGATTTGTTCTTGCTTTTCTTGCAATGATTCTTTGTGGAATTGTTGTTGTTGCTTGAATATTCCAGTCCTGATAACCATTCATCTGGGTCATTTGGGCTGTACTGGACAAACTTATGATGGAGTCAGATTTCAGGTTCTGGGAGGAGATTTCCTGGTGGGTGTACCAGGATAGGTTGGCCAAAGGAGAGTCCCTCAAATAGGGATTCTGATGGGATGATGCTGCTTGAGGTCTGTTTTGTTGACCTCAATGAGGTTGTTTGAGGAGGTTCTGTCATGGGGACATTGATGTCCCTGGACAGTACCTCCTCAATGTATGGTAGGGTGATGTCAGCTGGCAGTGGTGGTGGCCAATGTGAAGATGAGGTGGTCAGTGGAGGCAAGGGTTGATGGTGTGGGCAAGGTAATGGCTTTACCTCATTACCAGTGTGAGGTGTCAGCATTGTCAGGGTCTGTGGGGCACTATGCACCCCCTGTTGAGATGACATCATCAATTGAGATGTTGCACATCATTTTGTGGGTTGTTCCTCCTCAAGATCTGGTTTCTCGTTTAGTTGTCACTGCAGGTTTGAAACCTGCCTTTGCAAGAGATTGTTTCATCCTTTGAGCATGACAAAACAGTCCTGAAGGCTATGGAGCTTAGTGAGAAGCTCCTCGATAATGGCATTGCAACTAGCATGTTGTGAGCTGGTGCTCATTTCTGATACCAGGTCTATAGGTAGACCTGCTTCATTGAGGTGATTCATTAGCTCTTGGACATATTGGTTGTCTTTGAGCTCTACATCTACAGCTTTTTGCTTTCCTCAGGCCTTTGAGGAAAGCACTGGCTGCACTGGATCAGGTGATTTCTGTTTACCCTTGTCCTTAGAGGATGAGGGTGGTGGGGATTTTGGCACCCTACTCCTTCCTCTGGTTGTTGTTACTGAGGAGGATCTGGATGAAAGAGCAGTGTTGCTCCTTCATGGTTTGGGTGCTGGTGGTGGGTTGGGTGTCAGTGTGGTCAGCCACTGGGTGGTTGTGGGCTGATCTTGGTTTGGCAGCTGTGGTTGCTGAGGTGTGTTTACCATTTGCTAGGTTAGTGCAAATGGTTGCTGTGTGAGTGGTGTGGGCTGAGGTTGTTGGAACAGTTGGTATGGTGCCATTGGTGTGGGGTAAGGACCATATGGTTGTGGAAAACTGTACATATGTGGTGGAGGAGGTGGGTAGAATGCAGGGTATGGGTATCCCTGCATGAAGGGTTGGGTGGCAGAAGCATTGCATTTAGATGTGATGGATCCATTTGGCTGTGTCCTTGTGGTATGAAACCCACAAGGTTGGATAGCAGTGCTTGATGGGCTGCTAGTTGCTGCCCATCATGTAGGTGCATTGGGGTCAGGTCAGACAATATGTCCATGGCCCTCCCCCCTTTGAGGCCCATTGGAGGGCCTCCAGGTTGTGCAGGGTGGTTTGTGTCACCCTGCGTTGGTGGGTTTTGCTGTTGCTGAGTGTGCTGGGATTATTGTGGCTGTTGCAGGTCCATGATGGTGGTGTTGAGGAGAGAGCAAATTAAAGTTATTTGCTCTACCTTTGCTTTCCCAAACATTGGGAAAGTGATCCTCAGGGTCAGGTATCCAGATTTGGATGCCATCATTTTTTCCATGGATAGTCATTGTGTGATCCATGGCAGCTGTCAGATTGACTTAGCACCTTTCAGCTCTAGATACTGATCTAGAGCTGCTAGGTTTTTGCAATGACTATATGGCTCCCAGGTTGTATCACCCAAACTCCAGTGGACTTGGAATTCTGCCTTGCCATTGTTTGTGAAATGATGACTGATGATTTCATCAATGAACCATTCATGTTCATCATCTATGCTGAAGTCATAGGGTTCTGGTTTATTTCAGCTTGGGAATAGTGCATCATCTGATGTATTATAGGGCTACAATAGGGATATGTGAAATGTCAGGTGTATTTGACATTCCTGTAGGGCCGGTGGTAGCTCGAGATGGTAGTTAGACATCTCAGGCTTGGCTTCTAGGACCTTGAAAGGTCCTATAAATTTTGGGCAGAGCTTGTGAGCTCTGCCTTTTGGCAGATTTAGGTTCTTTGTGGAGAGGAATATGGGGTCTCCAACTTTGATGTCAGGCTCAGGTCCTCTCCTCTTATTCACCTAGTGGGTTTGAAAAACTTGTGCTTCTATAATGGCATCATGAGCAGACACCAAGTTCATCAGGGCAGCTTCGGCAAATAGTCTAACACCCTTAGGAGGTGTTAGGTCACCCTGAATTTCTCAGATCATACTGGGCATGTATCCACCATTCAATTCAAACAGTGCATACCCAGTGGTGGCAGATATACTTGAGTTTATGGCAAACTCAGTCATGGGTACCTTGTCTACCCAGTTCTTTTGGTCATGGCTGACTGTTGCCCAAAATATCTGTCTGATATTTTGATTCATGCATTTGGTTTGTCTGTCTGTTTGTGGGTGGAATGAAGTGGACATTAGGAGCTTAGCTCCTAAAATTTTATGGAGTTCTACCCACCAAACAGAGGTGAATTTCAAATCTTGATCACTAACAATTGAGCTAGGGAGGCCATGCAGCCTCACAATTTCTCATAAGTATATCCAGGATAACTTGGATGCTTTCATCTGCATATGCACTGGAATGAGGTGTACCATGCTCATCATTCTACAAATGACAACCCAAAGGTAATCAAAACCTCTGGATTCAGGGAATGGGCCAACGAAGTCCATTCCAATGGAACCCCAAGGTTTGGTTGGGACCAGTAGTGAGTGCAATTCTCCAGAAGGTTTCATATTCAAGACCTTCAAGTGCTGACATATCTCACATGTCCTGCAGAACATGCATGCATCCTTGGCTATTTTTGGCCACCAGTACCACCTTTGGAGGTACTCTGCTGTCCATTGGTCACTGAAGTGACCAATGACCTTGTGAGCTTTATTCAAAAGCTCTGTAATTAGTGGTTGGTTATTGGGAACACATACCACCTCCCATCCTTGGGGGTGGTTCTTTGGATAATACTGTCACCATTGACAGTAAACCCACTATATCTCTCAGGTGCTTCAAGCACCACTGA
>JAEUWN010000700.1:26273-92036 GCA_018524465.1 Podaxis pistillaris | reverse complement strand
AGCCGAGCCTCGGTACCTGAAGAAGCCTTCTTTAGTTAGACGAACTTCTTATGACGTCTCACAGTAGTTATAAATAGTGTACTTGTTCATAGGTATATAAACCGTCGAACACCGACAAGTAGAAACCATCGTTTCTACTTGGTTAGGTGGAGACTCGAATAGAAGTCTTTATCAACTCAAAGGTGATACGAATTAAGTGTCTAAATTCTAAGCTTTAATCTCTATCGCTCTCAAAGCTGTTAAAGTCTTCTATTGAGGAATAGACAATCGCGCTACAAAAGAATAACTATTGTTACGCTTGAACTTCATTGTATGAAGCACAAGTGTTAAAGTAGTTACTCCATTAGTACACGAGAAGTCTCCTTTGATACGATCTGCGGATATGTATTGGGCCTCTTTACGGACCGAAGCAGCCTCACTATAACAAGTACTATAAGCCCAATATATTGGGTGTACTTAGATGTGTGGTATAAGGTCAGCTGTCATGGTGACAGCTGACAATGAAGATTATAAGGAATGTACAATTGATGGATTGAGTAATCCATCAAGGTCGATGACAAACAAGAAAATAAATGATTAATTATTAATGAGCGACTCAAGATAATTCGGGACAAATAATAACATGACTGTAAGGGCCCAGCCCTTACAAATACCAATCAGATCTGGTACTGGTAGACTTGTGGCTGCTGGAAAGATCAGGAGCTTAAGATATCAGACTCAATAATAGTATACGGACCATGCTTGCTGCTCTCAAGAATGAATATATATCACTCCATAATTTTCTCCAACAAGTGTTAAGTCATGTTCTGACTCGGGGTGAGTACATGTGGAGATCAGGGGCCATCTGGGCACAAATACCCATCTATGGTTCTCCCTTCGCTTGCTCCGAGAATCCTCCTTGTCACAATATTTCCTCACACCCTTACTCAACGTA
This sequence comes from Podaxis pistillaris, assembly GCA_018524465.1. Taxonomy (NCBI): domain Eukaryota; kingdom Fungi; phylum Basidiomycota; class Agaricomycetes; order Agaricales; family Agaricaceae; genus Podaxis; species Podaxis pistillaris. The sequence continues at coordinate 91,102 of JAEUWN010000700.1, read as the reverse complement.
TCAGTGGTCTCACTTCCAACCACATTCACCAAAAATGGTTAAATCAGGATCGCCCTGACGTTTCTAAATCCCAGATCTATCTAGACTGTTAATGTCGAAGGTAAGGAGACAGTTCCTTACATTAAATGCACATACGCGAGACAATCACACTGGGAAATAGTGTATAGGTAGTGATTTCCATGGGTAACCCAGGGGTAGATTTGAATGTACCGATACCCATACCTCCAGACACCCGCATCCACCAACAAAGGTCAAAGGGTAAAGTGGGCAAAAATGGAGGATCAAACGTGTGTGAAACTTGTGTGGGTTACATTAGCGGGCGTCACCATGCCATGCAGGTTTTGATGGGCTGCAGCCCATACATAGAAATCATATGTTTGGAAAGAGTCAGAATAAATCGGATATTTGATGATTCGAGCACCATATGTTTCTAACAAAATACGAGTCCATCCAAGAGCACAGAAAGCATGTGAATATGTTCTACCAGGCCTGTGTAAAGAAGATCCTCAAGCTTATTCTGATACTTCGAACCGAATCTGAAATTCACGCAAAATCAGGAAATCGGGAAATGTTAGATATTGTACGATCAACTTTTTACAGGGAGCCCTTAATGACAGCGGGCACGGGTCAACAAACATCTGGAGAACTTTTCTAAGCACGTTTTCGCACATAGCCTGTCGTGCTCACCTCAAACCCTCGCTTCTAAACCCAACCCTCATCGCCCAATTCATATGTCTCATCTGTTATTTTGTTTGATCTGCCCGCTCATCTTTATCTTTCAGCTCTTTGTGACCCGACCGCATGGTTATTTCTCCACGGCATCAAGCGTCCCACCTACCAGGAGGCAGAGTAGTGAGCCTCGGCGGAACGACTGCTACTCTGGCCCAAGACCTTCTGGACAGAGTGTAAACCAACTTGGATCCATACACATGCGTTGCTGAGGGATTCTACTCGATTTCGTCTGTCGTTCATGCTTAGGGTCACGTGGTCATGTGTACATGGTCCAGCTGACTTTTTGGTAATGAGTTTGTCTGACATGAAGGAGTGAATTGTAATGTTTGTCCTGTGTGAGTTATACACACCGTGTTGACTTGATATTGAAATACAGCCGGTCGTCCCTGACAGGTCTGTCTCCATTTGGTACTCCTTACCTTGCATGATTGGAATCTCCAATGTGCGTATTCCCTGCTTATTGGCGACCGGTCGTTTTTCGCCGTTGCCTGAGTTCCCTTACTGTAAGAATCAGGGTGACATACCTTCTGGTTTCAGGTCAAAGGTATCACGCGGACTTCTTGCTAAGCTATAAAAGCCCCAGGTTTGTGTTCTTGACATCCGAGCATCCCAAGCGCTGTTCGTGATGTTCGCCTCCCTCACCCCAATCACTGCCCTCTCCGTCTTACTTTTCTCTGGTCTCGGAGCAGTGGCCGGACGACATTATGATATCGTCAAAATTGCCCATCTTCCATCGGGTACTTCATCAACGGTATCTCTCAAGGCGACCTCGCGGCTGGAGCTACGGCCGGCCATGACCTTTTAAGTGATTTTAGTGGGTACATCTATACGGCTGCCAACGGTGGCAACCTTGAGGATGGCACCCATTTCTCCCGTGCTGTTTTTCGTGGTACAGTGCGTTCTTCGACTAAATGAGTTCAGATGTAGTCGAGTTGTTTTTGACCTTATTTTCTCTTAGCTAAACTATTATTATATTCTTGTCGATCCGGGTTTCCTCAATGTGGGAATCAAAATAACCCCGATCAACAAAACGTCTGTAAGTGGACCATCATCGACTTCAATATCTACCGCACACTCTCTGATATGACCAACACAGGCTCTTGGCTTCTGCCCACCTATACAGTGCACCACTGTTGCCTGCTCCGCTTTCAGCCTAGACGAGAACCCGACCACCTTCCCTACCCCTGTGCCTGACGTTCCGCCTGAAGCTCCCCTGTACGAATGCCCTGATGAAAACACGGGCTATACAGTCACGTACGTGCTCTCAAGCTCTTCATGCGTCTCGGTTCATGAGTCCACAATCTCTCCTGGATTTCGTGACTCACATTTCGAGGTTGCCGTCATACCTTGCTCTGTTGACTGATCGATTTATCTTCATACACCTAGGTTCTGTCCGGATGGCGAGTTCCCGCGCAACGAACCGAATCCCGGTGCCTTCCATCCACATGCAGACTCCAGCAAATGCCTTGACGTTCGCGGGGCAAAGTTCGAGAACGGCACTCCTGTCCAGATGTTCGTCCATTTCTGTTCCCCGATATAAGACCTGCTTCTGAGTGGTATGCTGCATAGCTATGACTGCAATGATACCCCTGCTCAGCAGTGGGTCCTTCGACGCGGATCAACCAAAGTCAAGGTAGAGGGAACGAACTTTTGCTTGGATGCCGGATCGAGTATGTCTGAGTACCTATCACCACCCTCCAATGCTTAGATGCTCACATCCCTCGAGCCCCCGTGAATGGCGTTGGAATGAAGATCTGGCAATGCTATGATAACCTCCCCGCCCAACAGTGGTACTACACCAATGACAACCGTCTCGCTCTTGAAGGCCAAGGTACGATTATTTCTGTCCACGAATCGTGTTCTCGTTCTGATCGCTAATGCGTGGTGCAGGATTGTGCTTGGACTTGACGAATGGCGTCACGGCGAATTCGAACCAAGTTCAGACTTGGCAATGTACAGACGGGAACACCAATCAGATCTGGTACTGGTAGACTGACTTGTGGCTGCGATAAAGATCGAAAGCGTTAGGTATCGGACTTCAATGATAGTGTACGGACAATGCTTGTTCCCCGAGAGAATGAATATAAATAGCTTGAGAATTTCTCTAGGCAGGGTTAATTGTGGTTTCATGGCGGTGAGCACGTGCAGACGTATTCAACATTAGATGAACGGTTAGTATATGCTCACCGCATCCTAGCAGTATCAGGCGAGCACCTAGCGATGAGTTGCTGATCAACGTTTATGTCGTCCGCAGACAACGACCTTCGACATGCATCAAATTACATCATTGGGCGATACGCTTGCTGGGATCTTCCACTCGTTTCCCAAGGGAGGGCGCAAAGGTAGGTCTCAGTGCCACCCATCAAGACCTCGGATGCAGAGAAATTTGGACTCGCAAAGGTATAAAAGACCTCGGAAAAGGGTAGCGTCTCATCAGTCGAACACATATTTGGTAGCTCAGCGCCTCAACATTTTCATCATCGTGCAATTCAAGCTCTCCGTGCTTTTGTTTTCGCTTCTGTGGTTACCACTGCGGTTGCTTTATAACAAGCTCCTAGCGAGCCAGTAAGACACCAGGCTCCCCAGCGCTGCAATAGTCGACATCACGGGCAGCACCGCCTTCACTTCCCTGCTGAAATTTTTGGGCTTTGTGGTTCAGGATCTGAACGCCTCGTTAGTGTTACTTACACCCCTATTATTGTTCCTGGCGGTGATTTTTGGAGAGTACGGATGATAGTCCACATTTCGTTATGAAGCTAACTTTTTTCAAAGAGCACTGCTCGAGTGGTTTACTGCGAGAACAGCATTTCGGTTTCAGTTCCGTGCATAGACCTATTGGTGCATCCGCTGGGACAAAGTCGTCGCGACCGGCTACACCGCCGCCTTTCTCGCTCTTGAAGCTGTTCTCTCGGCCAATATATATTGACGAATAGTCTGATTTACGGATTTGGTGCCCTATACCGTCTCTCTGGACGTGATCGCCATGTCTGATGCAGAAATCACCGTATGGAGCAATACTGCCCACGAACATCAACGAAACATCGAATTTGGACCCACAGAAATATATATCGACTATTTGTTGTTTGGCTCAGACCCACGCTGTCATCACGGATCCCACCATTGATGGTCCCTTCACTCCCCATTGCGATTTCACACCTCAGGGCCACTTAGCGTTGCCACGTCGTGTTGCTGTGACTTTTCCTCCATCTTTCTCCCAACACCCGCTCCACTTCCATTCTGCAAACCCCTTTGAACATCGAGTGCTTCTAACCGTTGACGGTACGAACGAGTCAGTGTGAGTCCTCTCTTCGACTTCCCAGCGCTTAACCATGTCGTCTGACCCTTCGCAGCATCCACTTGGAAGCTCCCTCCAGCCCAACCGTCGAGGTCGATACCGTCTTCGTTCCCCACGTCGCGCTCGCCTAATTGCCCCACACTGCGCCTGCCACTCGTTTAACATCATCCGTTTTCACTACCACTCCGGCGCTAATACCCTCTTCCTATCTAACTTGAACCATGCCCTACTACGCCGCTGGCTACACAATCACCTCCTTTCAGGTCTTCGACCTCGTCTACCATCTCACGGGGAAATCGTACAAGCGCGAAGAATACGACCTCGCGCTGGACTTCCTTTACGACGACCTCTTGAACAAATACGGTGTTGATATGCATGATCTTGACGATGCCGTCGAGCCAACCATCCTCATCGTCTGTTTGGAGTCCGATTCTCCGATCTCCACCCGTGAACTTCTCAACAACAAAACAGCTGCGAACATCCGATCATATCTTGACCGCGCAGGACTCAAGCCGTACAAATCCCACTCGGCAAGCTGGAAGCAATATCCTGGTTAAGGACCCTATTATCGGAACGTTTATCTTGTCTCTGCTGTTGCATTCGTTTCGCCTATGCTATCCGCTTCTTCTCGTTCGTATAATGTTGCATATCTCCATGTTCTCCGGTGCCAATATTTCTGTCTTTTGTTTGTCCGGAAGGAAAAAGGAAGGGGGAGGGAAGGGAAGTGGAGGTGTTTCTTTCGGGTTATTGGTCACAGTTTTATCCGCTCCATTCCATTTAGCAAAGGACTAAAGTACACCACGCCGTATGATACAAAGTGAAGTTCAATTCCTTGATTGCAGATCCTGCTAGTGTTCCGTCTCTTCCCATGTCCTGCCGACAGTCTTGACCAAATCCGCCTCCATGACCTTTTTCCCACTCGAGAAGTACCCTGCAGCGATCTTAGCATCGATCTCCACTCGCGAATCAGGAGGAATCAGATGATCTGTAGAGTTGTCGGCATCGTTAGCCTTTATCTCCGGTACAACGGAATTCAAATCATACCAGGGATATCATATCGCGTCAGGATGGGTATTCCGCTCTTGACAATGGCGTCGTATTTCCTGGTATACTTAGATCAACCATCGCGTCCCCTTATTCACTGTTAAAGGACACTCACATATCACTCATGCTGACCATGCGATCCACTTTCTTGATCCCCAACCAGTGAAGTACATCGGGCATGAGTGCTTGGAATCGCATGTCCTTGACACCTGCAATCATCTCTGTTGACTTGAAGTATCGGTCGGCCGAGTCGCCACCACGTTTACGCAAGTTATAGACAAGATATCTTGTTAAATCCGTTAACGCCTGGATCATAAGTAACAATTGGAATTAACGCACTTGGTCACTTCACCCAACGCTCGTCCTTCTTTCCTGAAGTACACCACGACACCAACGCCACCATTCTGTGCGCCTCTGATACATTCCTCGATGGCATAGACGAGGTATGGCTTGCAGGTGCAGATGTCGGAGCCAAAAACGTCGGACCCATTACCTGCGTGCATCTTCAGCCGCGAAGAGTTACGGCGGTAATCACAACGTACATTCATCGTGGACACGCAAAGTCAATACTTTGCTTTCGTCGGAGAGGTACGCGGGATTACCAACTATATTCGGGCAGATTACTCAGGGAATACGATGAACGACTGGAGGCACTTACAGACGTATACAGTGAGATTTCCAATCGGTGGAAGGAAGACCTTGATATCCGGTCGCGTGATCAACTCAGGATACATTCCTCCAGTATCTTCGAACAGCGCACGGCGCAATAGGGTTTCGGAGCTAAGAATAACAATTATAAGCCTGATTTGGCTGGGCAGTATTAGTCAAAGGCACTTACATCCCAAACCTCTCCGCCACTCCCGGTAGGTACCAGACTGGCTCGACAGCAGCCTTGCTGACAAAGACCTCGACCCCATTATCCTCTGTGCTGTCAGTCCCGTCTTCGTTCTTCAGTGGTCGGCTCTTCAAGACCAGGTGTCCGTCAACCTGAATAGCGCCTTTCCTTGCAGCTTCATCCAACTCACTCATCTTCAAGTGTGCTTTAGTGACGGCAATGCTTGGCCTGATGTCCAACCCCGTGTCCATCTCCTTCTTGAACACGGTCTGGACCAGGTGACCCCACGGATCAAAGGATACGATCTTCTTGGGGTCGAACCATCCGGGTTGGGGCGGGAAATTGACGGGTGGCTCAGTCATGGTATAATCGGGTTTATGGGTTGGGGATAGCGAGCCCATGGCAATTGACAAGGCGCGATAGATCGAATAAGATCCAGAATGAGCGCCGATAGCGTTACGTTGCTTGATAGATGATTGGAGACGAGAGCAAATAACTGGCCCTCGTTCCTCGGGCGTGGTTGCACCCCAGTTAAGGGGATGAGGCTTGATGCCATGTTGGTCGGGGTATGCTATCAAAGATGTCAGCCTGGGATATACTAGTATCAAAGATCACGAACTGGTAAGGTTAACTCGACCGGGGTATAGCAGCTTCTCGCGTTCCTTGTCACTCAAACCACTTGTCTGCGTCGGCGGTGGTCCGTATGTACTCCCCGCAAGGGGGATGTTGGCGAGGGGCGAGACGAGTTCTTTCTCGTTACTTCTGTCCGACTTATCAGAGATGGACTCCGACCTGGATATAGGCTTTGGCTCGAGTGGCGTGCCGCTTGGTTTGCCAGTCAAAGCATCGAGCTGGGTGTGATAAGGTCAATGATATGCCCATGTCCTTGGATAGGGGGTAGAAAAAGCACCTTGGCCTGCATTGCCTGCTGGTTAACCTGCATGGCTTCGAGCTGGGCCAGTATCTGTGTGAGGACCGCATCTGTCGCTGGCATCGTGGTAGATGAAGATAAAGAGGGGTGGTCTAATCCAGATTCCATATATCACCCGGGCGAGGCTGCAACGCGGTTCCGTGACATCACGCGGACCCCTGTCACCAAACCTCAATACCATTCATGACAAATTCTCGACAAGCTCACTTGTTCGGATGCTCGACACTCGTAAAGAGCGGAGAAATAACCAGATGTCGAGTCTCATCAATAGACATCTTCCCAAGAAATGCCTGGCTTGGTCTCCTCTATATTTGTGATCCTCGCCTCGGCTACCCGATGCTTTTGCTTGGCCAACATTCCTCATCAGTCCCACACAGCAACACCGGAGCCCAATTACAAAAGAATGATATTGCGCAGGACGCCAACTCACCCTGTCGTGCAGGAGCCGCATAGGGTAGTCGAACAGCATGCAGATCTTTACATGGGCTTCCGTCAAATGTTCGAATAAATCCCAGACGACTCAAAATATCACCCCGACCCCACAGAATATTTTCGACAAGCTTCTCACACGAGCACCTGAATATGGCGACGAAGTAACAGGAGAGCTGGCGCCAATACCTGTCAATGCTATTCTGAATTGGCCTAAAGTATGTGCACTTCCGCAGGCCTCGCGGGTCTTCAAGAGTCTTTCAATCAAAATATGCATGCAACCCGACCGAAGAATACCAGAGCTTCGCCTCCTGGGGAATTTCTTCACTTGGATATTCCATCCAGGCTTTCACTCTGTCGATAATCCCTGGCATGACATAGTCATAACCGATCCCGGGTGGTCCATAGCATACAAGATTAGCCACAACGTCCTAACCCTGAGCCCACTCCGGCTCAAGGGCGATCATGCTTAATAACGATCCCCTCATACCACAATATGTTGGCGGGGCCGTGTACCAGGCTCAACTCAGCACACTAAGCTACCATCGCCAGCATAGCCCTGCCTGTCGATGGAACGATCATCAAAATCATCCCCGCCCCTGGCACATGCTTCGCTACCTCACCATCTACTGGGTTTGAAGGTGGAGATCCCGACGACGCCCTCTCGTACCTTTGCCGTAAACCCAGCGACACGGGTCCTTATTCTCGTATAGGCGGATAATCTTAACGTTGTGTTGGTGTGCTTCATTGCAATTGGAATGTTCGAAGCCTCGTCATGCGATGCGACTGTCACATCCGAAGCACAGAGAGTGAGAAAGGGTGACGAGCTGGGGATGCAACATGATGGAGGGTGGTCATATCGTTTTGTATTCCATCCAGAGGCTAAGATTGCGCTTAACGATGCGGTTTCGCAGTCTCTCAAAGATGGAAAGACGAGGGTATTTCTTAATAACGCTCTTGCACATTCGTCCACTGAATCGGGTTAGGTATATTTGCAAAATGCTCATTGCAAACTGCTTTTAGCTCGTGGCTTCACATAGGACGAGGCCACCTGGCGATAACGTTATCATCTTGAATCCACATATGTTAAAAGTGGTAAGGTTCACCGCGCATACACGCTGCCAGATATCCAGAGATTGCAAAGTCAATTGAAATGGGTCATGCTTTCTCACTCAAGGTGTAGTGAGCAGCGGAGAAGTAAGTTCCGAAGTGCATGTTGATCATCACCTGCCAGCTGAAGGGTAGTATAGAGTCCGGTTGAACGTTGATCAGGAGGTGCGGACTACGCTCGCATTGCACAAAGTTGCGAAGTCAATAACAGCACAACGCGATTTGGTCATGGCTTGTGTGAAGCAGTGGAGATGGAGACTCTGCGCTGCGAGAGTACACTCAGATCACAACGCGGCACAGCAGCATAAGCGCTCGTCTTTCACGACCGGAAAAACAAGACAACAGCCAAGGAAATAGCGGCTTCCGGTACTATAGCACTGGAGTCGCCCAAATTACTGGTGTCTATGAGTCCTGGTATCAACATCGAGCCGCCAAAACGAGCCTGGTCCTTGTCGGACGAAAAGTACTCTTCGCTCAAACCGCTTTACAGAAGTTCTTATGGTCTCTATCATCCGGCAGAAGTCCTCCTACTGCGGTGTCCGTTCTTCTACGAGACCTTGAGGACGGAGATTAAACCTCACCCACCAAAGGCGTGCCTCTCGAGCCAACATAATGGACTCTATGGGAAACTTGGGGCCTTATGCTTACCGCTATGCTACTATTTAACCTGCGGTGGAGAGCTACATACCTCAATATCTCAATCATGTCTAGTTTGCTGACTTCGTTGTCCTCCATGTTTATCGCTCTCTTGAAAACCGTACTAGGGTGGTCGGAAACCTCTCATGTCTTCCCCAAGAAGGTTACTCTCGAGGGGACCAAAGAAGTGGGAGATTCCTCCTCCTTTTCCCAAAGGACGCTTCACCCCGCGGTCCAAGAGTTCAAGACGATGATAGAAGAAGATCCGGGACTTTACATGGGATTCCATCAAATGTTCGAACAGATCCCGGACAAACCGAAGTACCGAGTTGATCCCACTGGCAACCCACAAGTGAGCTTGATTATATTCTGTTCCAGCGACATTCGCTAATTTCTCGCGAGGTCCTCAACTATAAGCAAATGCTTGGAGTGCTCGATACACTCCTTACTCGTGCTCCCGAGTTCGGTGACGGAGAGAAGGGCGAGCTAGTTCCTGTACCTTTCAATGCCATGCTCAACTGGCCTATGTGTACCGCCGCTGGCTTCCGCGTATTCACGTATGACAACGTCAACGCCCAAATCAGGAAAATTCTCAACGTTTGGGCCCAGTTCCTCTCCTCCCCAGACTCCCGTTACGTCCTCACTGATGACGCTAAGGGGTGGTTCGGTCCAGACGCTAGTCGATCTATGCCAAATTTTGCCGATACCTTCGAGTGCGATCCATCCAAGGACTACTACGGTTTTGCCTCTTGGGACGATTTCTTCACCAGGAGATTCCGTCCCGGGGTTCGGCCCGTCAGTGATCCGAAGGACGACTCCGTCATTGTCAACGCCTGCGAGTCAGTCGCGTACAAAGTCAGCTACGATGTCCAAGCACGTAGTTCATTTTGGCTCAAAGGCGAAACGTACTCCTTGCACCACATGCTCAACAACGACCCCCTGACCTCCCAATTCGTTGGAGGTACGGTGTACCAAGCGTACCTCAGCGCGCTCAACTACCACCGCTGGCACTCTCCCGTTGATGGCATAATTGTCAAGGTTGTCCACGTTCCCGGGACGTACTGCGCAAGTTCTCCTCTCAGGGGCTTCGAGACTGGAGAGCCGGACCCTGGCGCTCCTGGCTTCTCCCAGGCGTTCACGGCAAACCTAGCTACTCGCTTGTTGATTTTCATCCAAGCCGATAATCCCGACATTGGCCTCATGTGTTTCATCGCTGTAGGAATGGTGGAGGTTTCTTCGTGCGAAGCCACTGTGAGCAAGGGGGAAAGGGTCAAGAAGGGGGATCAGATCGGAATGTTCCATTTTGGAGGCTCGACGCACTGTCTCGTGTTCCGGCCCGAGACGAAGATCGTTCTGAGCGACGCAGCTCAGAGATCTTTAAGAGACAAAAAAACGATGGTGTTATTGAATAGCCCCGTGGCTAGAGTTACTAACAGACGCTTCTAGTTCATTGTATCCTCTGTCTTGTACCGGATTCGATTGATTACGACCTTTACGACCCCAGATTGAACAAGCATCTTTGCTCTCCTCTGTATGCGCATTCACTTTTTCTGGCTAGTACCCGCTGTCTCCACTTTTGTCTCTCGTCCCCTTTGTTCCTAGCATTTCTGAATGACGATGCATTATTCTATGGTACCTGCAAGTCACTCTCGCACAGGATCGGTGACCCCACGATGTCAAGTTCCGCAACCCTTTCCGGATCAAAGGCGGAATGTACTCCTTTTGTCACATGCTCCACAACGACCTGCTTGCCGCATAGTTCCTGGGGTTACTGCGTACCAAGGTTTCCTCAGCGCCTTCGGCTATCATAGGTGACAAGTCCCGTAAATGGGACTATCGTCAAGACAGCGCCTGTCCCAGGAACATACTACGCAACTTCTCCTTCTGCCACATTTATTTTCATCGGAATGTTTTACGACCCTTTGCAAAATCGCAGGTTTCATGATGAGCGTCGCCACAAGGACCCTGCTATTCACAGAAACCGAAAACCTAGCCATTGGGTTGTTGTGTTTCATTGCGGTTGGAATGGCAGGGGTGCTTTCCCCCGAAGTCAACGTGAAATTTGGGGATAGAGTACGAAATGGGGTGAGGCTGGGATGTTTCAATTCGAAGGTTCGAGTCACTGTTTGGTGTTTCGCCTGGAGGCGAAGGTTACGTTCGCACCCGAAGTCCATCGAGCGTTACGAGACCAGCAGACACCCATTCCTGTCGGATACCTCTCGGGTGAGTCCTGATCTGCTCGTTTACCGAATCTCGTCTCTACCAATATGTGAAAATTAGAGTTGAGAAAATACTTTCGTTTATCGCCGCATTAATGGGTATCCAGAAATCACATATCTCGACTTTATAAAAGCTACAATCAATTAATGAATGGACCTCATGGCGTCACCTCCGGGATTGCACTTGTTTGCCCTTCCCACTGTAGTCGCTGCCTCCCTCGCTCTCGCCATCCAGAATAGTTACGAGCCTCTTCAATAACTTCCCCTGCAGCTCAACGGTCGCACTAAGGTCGGCGATTTGTTTACTCAGTTCAGTCTGATTTTGGGCTAGCTTCAAGTTAGAAAGATCCCTTCGACTGGGTTGTCCGATCGGCGTCGGCGAATTGTAGCCGGTAGGTGAGGAAAAAAGAGGATAAATTGGGCGGGTAGGATCGTGAACAGGAGAGGGAGCATGATGTTCTTCCTCATCTTCCTCCTCTCCTCGGTTCTGGAAAGTAGCAAGAGTCTGTTAATCACGACCAAGAGGCGGGACGCGAAGGAACGAACTTTGTTACTAGTCATTCGCTCCCAAACAAGGCTGAATTCGCGTCCAAGAACAAAACTTGGGAGAGTGATGAGAAGTAAACCGCAGACAAGAATTGGGAGGGTGATAAGTCGTCCCAAAAAGGAGCGAGGAGTAATTTCTCCATAGCCAACAGTTGTTATTGCTGTATTTGGATGAGCGGAGAAGCAAGAGTACCAAATGAACCACTCACTGACTAAAACAAACCTGAGGGTACTGGCTCAGAGGCGGGAAGGTAACCTGAATGGAGTACACTCACCAAGCGGCAGCCGGAATAGACTAGACGACGGGACTGATTCAGAGTAGGAATTGATGCGAGGTAGACTCAGAACATACTGTAAATTGACTCGGATCACCATCCGAGTTGATAAATGTTTCTAGAGTCTCATCCCATGTTCCACGTTCTGCGAAATAGCTATGTGATGGAGTTAAATCAGAACCGGAATGTCGAAAGGACGGACATACAGGAGAGTGCTGAAAACAGTGAGGATCATAATTACGAAAAAGGCGATGGCGAGAAGAGCATGTTGGGATCTTCGCACGGAGAGATACATCACTTCAATCATTCTATTTCACAACAGTTATATTGGTGCTGTACCAAAGATAGACGTTGGAATACGTACAATAGAATGGTATGATTATATCTGAATGGACGGAAAACTCTGAGCAAGCGAAACATCCGCAGAATGGAGAAGCGAAACAGAATAGACTTTGAAGCGATTAGCACAACCCTAACTGTGGAAATGATAGCTCACAGTATCTTGTTGGAGCATTAGCTCGATATAATATGGCATAACCGAGAGCAAGTCAATGATCCCATAAAATGCTATATATTATGTAATCCTACAGCATGAGCAAACCTGTAGCGGGGACGGGTGCAAAGACAAAGACTGACAGAATATCCATTTAAACAGGCTTGTCCACGTATTGCTCCATGCGACACACCGCGAGATATACTCCACGGTAAAGAGTGCTACCAAGCTCGTTTCTATCCCAAACCAAATTCGATTTGATATTGAGTGAAAAGCGGGCACTGTTTCAAGCACGGTGATGAGCGCAGAGATCACAATAAGGCCAGTCGTCACGGCGTATACAAGAAATGCAGAAGGTGATGATGTTGGACGTTCGAGGAGGGCGAAGAAATTGCGTTTCCATAGCGGATGGATGTTGTCGAGAACGGCGTCCTCTCCGAAAGATGTGGATTGGGGGAAGAGTTCGTTGACATTGGATGGTGACGGGGGTCTGTATTCCTCTGTAAGAAAACGAGAGACTTCCGGATAGTTTGCCCGTAGACGGGTGAGCTCTATAGATGTGTTGCGGGACATGGCAGGTAGAGTGACCAACCAGCGTCCAAAATGCCCTCGGAGAAAGCCGTGGATTCTCACGCTCGCCCAGCCCAACCAGCATCGGTGTCACTGCCATCTTCCCATACATGAGAATTTCGTCCTCATCGTGTTCTGCCATTGCAGATTAGGAGCCGCTTTCCACAAGAGCCACGAACTTTTCACCTTACTGTCCCTGTCTGAGGAAGTCCCGCTTACCTTTACCGAATTCAGATAACTTCACTGCTTCGAAGAATCCATCAAGCCTCAAGAGTGGTTCCGGAAGCCGGAAGCCATCAGTACTCCGAGGACATTTGCGCGACTACTGGAGACGCGCTATAAAATATCTATGACCATTCTACGACTCTGAAATCAATTCAATCCACGTTCCCTCACGCACGGTAGATAGCAATAGCCTCCCGCTCCTTTCAGTGATCCTTACTTTGTGTTACCTGATGTCCGTAAGCACTAACTTCCATTCGAACGCCGCAAGGTTCTCGGGGGTGCAACGGACTCTCGAACTCAACGTCACCCATCCGAGGCCATCCCGATGCCCAAAGAGTATTTCTTTGTGTTGCGTACAGTACCAATATGCCCTGTGTACTATTTCGTTATCGACCGTGGCTCGTTGACGCCTGTAATAGGCCACTGGTCATCGCTGCAAAGACGTCTACGTTTAACTTTTTGGGGTGGTGGCTACCACTGTCTCTACGATAGTCAAAATCAATCCACCGGTACTATCCATGTGCAAGCACCCTCTTCTGCTGTGGGTACTTCACACCCACCCCCTCCGTCATCGATTACACCAGTGACAAGGGTGACGAAAACATTTGGATACTACTGGAAGCCTGTCTGAGGTTAGCCATGGATTTTCCACCCATGACGCTTTCCCCATAATTCGTCTTTCCCACTGGCGTCACTCCGTGACCCCACCAAGGTCTTTCGCCGTCTCCCACCCGGTTCCGAACGTAGAGCAGTACCTGTCGCGTTACAACCGTCGACGGGATATAACGGGAGGTTAAGTGAGTATTGAGGATGTTCATACAGTAAGCGTCCTTCAGCGTGTGCTCCTGATCCGAATCATTCAGAGCCATCCCTGTCGTTAACTCGTGCGTGCCTGCGCCAGTGTCAGCGTTCTCTCAGTAATGACATTGAGCGTAGCGCCACGCAGGCCAGTTTGATTCACTCAATGATTAGACCCGTCGCACCAGGTGGGAGACAATGGCCCTTATGGGATTCGAATCGTGAGTGACACTAACGTACAAGCTTCTCGAATGATCATGGACTTCGGCCTCATCCCCCGAGGGGACTTCCAAGTATGCCTTACCCAATTTCTGCTTTTTCTAAACCGCCTAACGGTGTGCAGACTACGGAGGGACGGAATCAATATTCAATTGCAGTCTCTATGTTCGCGAAAACATCCTTGTAAATACACCATGAATTGATGTGGGCATTTGTTAAGAGCTCTCAGGAGGGCGTTTTTAAACTATGCCTCACGTACCATAGTAGAGGACGCTTGAGGAGTGCGATTTTGTGCTTTAGTCAGGTCGTCGCCTCCCAGTGTTATGCTCAAGGCCCATTCCCTTGTATGCCACTGCCACTTATTATCCTTGACAGCGTTCTCCAGACCGTATCGCAAGGCACAGAGGATAGGTGGGCATTGTTCGACGCTGGCACAAGACCCCCCTCAATCAAAGGCAAGCATCGGACTGAGCCCACAGTCGCCTTCCATCTCCTTCGTTCCATTCGCTCTTGGGAAGGCTAAGGCAAAGTATGGGGAGGCACCTGTGAGGCCGAGAAGGTGTAAAAAAAAAATAGGGCTATATGTTTCAGAGGGCACCGACTTCAGCCAAAAAAAGAGGCATATCCGCAGTACAGCGTAAAATAACAAACATTCCAGGAGAGTCTAAGCTGCTTATGAATGGTAGAAGAGCGACACTGATCGAGACTAAGAGAAAGGACCGCTTATTCTATGAAGGATAGTAAAGCGAGGCAAACCAGCGACAGGGAAAGAAGAGTTTGCTGAATACGGATGCAATATGGACAGGCGATCGATGGCCTCCAGATGAAAATTTATGATGTCCTTACGTCGCCATGGCCCAGCCATGTCCGCACCTTCAAACTTCGGTAGAGACAGACACTTGGCGGTTCGATAATTGTATTCAGGAAGTAATCAATGACAAGGAGGCTATGCTGTCGCTGAACTGGTATCGTTCGCCACTGTCGTTCGATGACTCTTCTAATGGCTAGATATCCAAAGCTGCCGCCCTCTCACAACCCATTCACCGTATTGAATGGAGTTCTGCCATTCATCTCCTTCAAGGGTCCTCAGCCAAAGGATAGGTGCAACACTATTACCTCGAGGTAAGCTAATCTCTGTTCCAGTGGCGTTGCGTTGGATCCAAGGTATTGCTCCAAAGCCCATAAGGTTGGTTAAGGGACAACACTCTGGGAAGACGTACAAGCTCCACCCAGTTAGTGTGACTGCCTGTTCTGGTCACTCCCGAGTGGGGCATAATTGTCATTTTGGCGTCGCTTCAGGCGGTGTTACTGTTTTCACAGATACTTGATGCTTCTCTTTCATTATCGTGGGATCCTTGGCAGCCAATGACTTAGAGGGAACGGAACAATTAAGTACCCCAGAATACATTGATCCATGGGACCACCTGACATTATGAGAAGTTGGCGTGCCAAGAAGGGAAGTGGAGATAGAAGAACCCTCATACGGCAGTGCCATAAGATCTTGGTTCCTGACTTTGACCTGGTCCTGTGTGGGCGGATTCCATAGCAGGTGGTTTGTTGCCCTAATTTGGTGTTGGTTGAGAGAGATAAGATAAACTGCTGTTTTTCGCCCCTGGGGGACCGGATTGCACAAGACAGCTTCCCTGGATGACTTAAAGCCGACACTGACCTCCTCCACCTTTAATACATGTCTATGTGGTGTCCCCCTCAATGAAGCATAAGCAATGTTGACATGTGTGGACGTAAAACGAACGACTTTTTGTAAGGCGAAATCAAAAACTGACGTTCATATCTCACAGGTTCAGCCACACGGTTCAGGGACTTTACTTCGTAATTCAGTGCGGCTAAAAATAGGTCTGGGGCTCCACAAAGTGACTGTAAGGCATACCGCAGCTTACAAGCTTCATCCAAGTCCCAACAAATTAAGCGCAAATAAGGTCCTTTGAAGGTATAAAAACTCAACGGTGGGCCTGTATCTCGCCAGTCAAACACAACTCTCAGTAGTTCAACGCCTCTTCTTCATCATGCAACTCAAGCTCTCTGCTCTCGTCCTTGCTGCTATTGCAACCACCGCTGTTGCTGGTAGGGGGCCATCCTCCAAGCAATGCAGCACTGGTCCCATTCAATGCTGCAACAAGGCTGGTACGATCTCGGATCCCGACATCGTAACCGCCCTCAATAGCGTGAACGTCGTTATCACTGACCCGACCGTCCTCGTTGGTGTCGACTGTACTTCCATTGGTACTGGAGACACTTGGTGAGTGCGACAGCGTCTCGCGCGCACCGTAAAGCTGAAAACAGTAACAGCTCTGGCCAAACTCTTTGCTGCAAGAACAACGACTGGGGTAACGCTGAATCCGATCTCTGTGCTGGGAATATACTAATATATCGTCCTAGATGGCTTGGTCGTGGTTGCATGCAACAACATCAGCATTTGAGAAGGTTCTTTCCGCCTGTCTTGTGTATCTCCGTAGTTCGTGATTGTGCCTCGTGTATGTGTCTCGTGAATGCGATGTGATTCAGCTTGACGTGAAAAAGAGAAAGACGAAGTTGTGATCGGGAACGTAATGTTGACAATTGACCGAAGGCAGCAGGCCATTGGATTCGTTCGTGTTTTTGATTTTCCACGCTATCTGGAACGAGGGAAAATTACCGATATGAAGGACATTGACGATGTTCGGTAACACCGTTCCTTGTCAATCGTCCATCGGCTTACCCTGTACTCACCACCACCGCCAGATGTTCAAGGCTTTGGCCTTTTAGCTTGTATCGCGAAGCAGTTCGAGGGCTCGAAACCGCTGCAAGGTGGCCTGCAAAATCAACACAGAGTCAGTAATACATCAGCTCGCCGTGACCTTTACGATGCTCCGGAATGATCCAGCATATGTGAGCTGCAATGGGATGGGTTGATGGGCAGGAGGTGGATGGGCAAGAGGTGGATGGACGTAGGCTGGTAGGGTTGACAAAGAACTTTGAAGACCACGGAATGTTGATTGGTGCGCTAGAAAGAATCACGGGGATTGTATAGTGTGGCTGTTGAGCTACGTGATGAAGCCATTCGCAACGATGTGACCCTGTTGAAAGAGGCGCTTCTCAATTAAGCTGCTGCCCACTCCAGCTGTCGTGGGACTTGCTGCTCGTTACCAACAACCCGTGACCCCTACAAATTCCCGCCGATGTTACCAGAACCGACAACATTCCTATCATTCCACACGACCTGATGCGATACTGCAGAGGAAGGATTTAAGAGGCCGCAGAACCTCGTTTTGCACAGGCCCTTGTTCTGACTCGGGCGACCGCCTCATTCAAGAAAGAAAGATGCACAAAGATTTCGCAACCGGTCATGAAGCCCCTGCCTTTCTGACACCCGAACGACTACTCACTGGCTCTTACAGTGCTGTGCTTTGTTATATTTTGAACAGAGTACTATTATTGCCCTTATTATTCCGAATAATCGGGGAGTTGCTTATAGGATTGCAGAGCGACTTTTGTTTGTAACCCGGGAGGTCGATCGGGTTCACATGCTTCATTCTCGCTGGGACGACGAAGGTGCCGTTTTGCGAGGCGGCCGTGCATCAAGAGAGTGGGTTACCGCTCCCTACTTCGACCAGAAGCTATTCTAGCGCATACCGAGTATGAGTGAACCACATACCTTTGAATAGGTACATTAGTATTGCTCGCCGCCGTCATCACTAAAACGGTTTCTCCTTGCTGGGCATACAGTTTTGCCGCTGTCCTGTCCGTAACAACTCGGCGTAACTGAGTCTTGCCAATCCGGCGATCTAAATAGCCTATAACACCAATGCCTCGACTCCAGCTGATCTATTTCTCTGGTGGCGCGACATCGAGACCAAAGCATTGGTTAAACCCTGGAAGTCCGATTAAGAGACGACCCCCCCCTTGAGGCAAAAGCAGGTCCCACCTAATGGATTATGCCTACTTGTCCTTACCGGCAGGACCTAAGTGTCTATGTCATTTCTGCGTCATTTTTGGAGGCTAAAATAGTTTCAAAGGACCTCGACGCTCCCCTTTATTATCGTGAGATCTTTATTGGTTGATGACTTTGAGGAAACGCAATGATGGCCCTTCCGCCACATTGATCAAATGAAAAGGTCGCCTTTTGTGGAGAACTCGATGTGCCGGGGAGGGAAGGTGGAGCGAGCAGAAGAAATTCAGATTGCAGTGCCGTAACACCTTGATTGCTGCGGATCTGCTGTCCCTGCATGCCAGTTACTTTCGCAAAAAGGGTAGTCTTTTCATGTCGGAGTGGCTTGACAAGGATAGGAGATCATTACTATTTCACTCAGAAAGACTTTGAGATGGCAGTAATCAATTCAAGCTCACAGGATAAAGTTCTGGGATGAGCCCTGACGCCGCCCACCATTAATACAAGTCTCTATGGCGCCTGTGGTGTTCACAAAATGAGGCATTACAAATATTGGCTATGCGTAGAGTCTAGACGTAAAATGAACTCAATAGCTCTGCACGATCAAGTCAGAAACTGGCGTTCGTGTCAAACAAGCTCAACCACACATTTTGGGGATTCTATCTCGTAGGTCGATGCAGCTAAAGATAGGTTTCCCGCCCCACAAAGTCGATGCCCCCTCATCATACAATTCAAGCTCTCTGCTCTAGCCGCTCGATACTTGGCTCCGTTAAGTTTTGCTTTGTTTGACATGCATGCAGGGTGCAGCAAAGCTCAACGAGTGGCTGGACGGTCTGCACCAACACCTGGTGCTGTGTCACTGATCGGGGACGATGGGAGTCGTGGGACCCTCTACCTGGACCCTTGGGAGCGCGCAGGCGCGGTGCCCCGTTGAAGCCTCCTAACGCCGGAAGCAAAGCATCTGCGCGGCAATGGTCTCCCGAGCCTCCCTCTACTTCTTCTACAGCGGCCAAGGGGGAAAGCCCGGGTTAGTACCACCAACCGCACATGTCCCCAAGGGGCCCGAAATGCTCAGTGGGAAAGGGAAATTTGGTCACGTAAAGACGCCTCCGACAAGATTGTGACTGCCTCTTTGGGTATCTTCGTCTTTGCCGGAACGATAATCAATTTCATCAGTGAGCCTGGCTCTAACTCGGAACACGGCTCGAAGCCGTGATCGCCTCCATCGGCGGAGGTCCCTGTCCCACCGACTGCTACAAATCCTTTCGTATATCTTGAGAAACTTTGCCTCGACCTTGAACAATCGCAAGCGGATATCTTGTCAACAACTCTCCAGGTGCTTTTGGCGATCTCAATATGGTCTGACCATGCCTAAGTTGATAGTCTAATGGATCAATTGGAGACCCAACCAGAGATTTGGAACTGTGCGCCGTTGTCAGTGTTTGAACTGTTCTTTTTGTCTAACTTGTTCGTCTATGTAACCCGCGCCTCTCGACAGTGATGCTATTCAGCCTGATGTAGGAAGTAAGCAGTAGAGTCGAGTTGCGGGTGATGATTTATTTGAACGAACACAAGTGAAATCCGGTTGGGGAGATGCTGGTGGCAATGAGTTCAGATGAGGCCGGAGCACCACCGGAACTACCATAGCTTCGTAATTGTCTGTGACGTGGATTACTGCCGAGAAGGATGGGATAGGACGATAGTAGCTACTAAGAACAGGAATTACTGAGTTCTGAGCAGTATCTCGAGTATTGAATAACTGATAAATAGTCGGATATCTTATAATCCGTAACAGACCACTCAGCGAAATCCTCGCACTCTCACAGAGTAACCTGCAAAATCAACACATCAATCCACCTCCCAAACTTAAATCCAACACTCTTCATGCACCCAACCCTCTCAAATCCCCAGCGTCCATAAAACCTTTCCAACCCCTGTCCACCATCCCTCCCCTCCGTATCCAACGACATCACGGATAACACCTGTCGTATTCTCCCCGTTCCATCTGGCCTTTCCACGTCGGCCTCACCACTCGTAGTATCCATGCCCTGGGTCGGGTCAGGCACGCGTGTTGTTCGTAGGGCACTCATTAACACGTCCATTAGCACAGAACCCACACCAACAGAGTGATACTGGTGGTGGATATAAATCGAGATTTCGACGGTATGTCTGTATGCGGTGTATGCTGGGCGGAACGGTAATGCATACGCATAACCTATTACTCTTTCTTCCCCCTTCGTCGGCTTCGACTCTCTGATATTGCCATCAGTGTGCTCACCAAAGTCGGAACCGAGTAGCGGGGCCGAAGAGGTCGTAGCAACGAGGAAGGGTAATCCACGACTTGTAGTATCTGTATACACGTTCTCGTAGAAATCGACGTTGACCGGATCCAACCGAAAGGAAATGACGGTATGCACAATGTAATGATTGAATATCGCAGGTAGGGAAGGTAGATCAGCGGGCGTGGCTGGGCGTGTATGGAGTGGGACTCTCGGTCTGGATATGCTAGTTGCAGTGGCAGTAGATGCGATAGAAAGGTTAGGGACGAAAGTGTTGGGATCAGCGTGATCGCGACCAGCAGTGCGAGTTGGACCTGGAGGAGCAGAGGTCATGTTGGTGGTCAAGTAGCGGAGAAACCAACTCCTAGGGTGAAAAAAATACGACAAATCCCGGATCGTTTAACTTTTGTTTTTATGAACCGATACAGCTCGAGAACCGGTAGGATCCCGCAAGCCCATCGCCCAATTGCTAACTCAAACAATTCAACCTGGTCCCTGTGATTATCATGGATAACGAATTAAATCAGCCACTTATCTGTTATCTACAATTGGGGTCGCAAGAACAAAAGGATCCCGCGCGGTTGACCAAATCAAGCTAAGCACGGAGGATGACGGCCGAGAGGAGATCGAGTACCGACGTGGTGACATAAGCCGGTCCAAGCGTTATCTTCCGGTCCCCTCAGGGGGGAACTCGGAGAAAAGAATTTGGAGGCACAAGTGGTACTAACGGACTGACTCGAGCGCCGGACTGCGCTGAAGCTTTAGTCAGCAACAAGGATCCTCGCATCCAGAATTCCATCCGTTCCATCCGTGTTTCTTCTGACACACCATCAGTAAAGTACATGTTCTATATTAGCAAAGAATCTTCCCATCCGGAGCAAAGCCTCCTTCCCGACTATCCCATCTCGAACACCAATCTAACGCTCTCAATGCCACAAAAACACCTATTACCCCTAAATTGACCAACAAGCCCATAAAAAGGGGATCCGCGAATCCCTCAAACACCGAACCTAACCTTAATCAGTCAGCCACGCGTCTGATTGGAACAGTTCAATGAGCCTAATTTTAGCTCAAAGCCCATTCATTCCTCTGCCACATGATGATTCAGAGCATCTTCGACATCCGCCAAGAAGCAGGGCTTTGGCTTGATCGTGGGCTACGATTGATAATCCAGCACAAAGTTCGTTTCCGGGCGCCTCAGGTTTTCGCTCGTTCGTCAAGGTAGTGTGTCTCTTCAAAGATGAAACACGTGAATAAACCATAATAGTACATACAACGTTTTCGAAATCAAATGCTAATCAAGGTGAGACGCTAACGAGAGACCACGGGTAAAAAAGATGGGGACGAGGAGTGGAACTAAACGGGGAATAGGGAAAAGAGGGTTGGGGAATGGGGAATGGCAAGTGGCGATGACGATGGGGACGAGGAGAGTGTCGGAGATAAAAGAACGGGGTAAGGGTATCTCAATACTCGAGTTTGTTGAAACTCGAAACGGCAGGGAGGCGAGGAGGTTGAAATCAGAGTGGGGGAGGAGGGGTCGTATGTGGTCGTAAAGTGTCGTGCGCAGGTCGTCAATAGTGTTATTCCCTACAAGGCGGAGGAAAGGGAGAGACAATGAGGGTTCGAAAGGGTCTTGGGTTCGGAAATCAGCCAAAGGTAAACCCATGCGCATGCACGGCGGAGCACCCCCTGAAGAACGAGGCACAAGACCCAGTGCCAGCTGGCACTAGGGTCGGCCGCACTACGAACGTTGCAGACATGTCAACATGTTATACTCTTCAGCCAGTGCTGTATACGCGGCGGGAAAGAAGGAACAGGAAAAGAAGGCAAGACCAGAAGGTAACTGAATCAATAGCAAGGAACGGCACGGTCCGGCATGGCGTCGTTAAGAACCGAGAAGTGCATAGAATAGCAACGTAAGCCCCATGACACTTGCTAAGCGACTGAGGACCTCGACGGTTGATGAGCCGGGGTGAAGAAGGGGATATGGCGACGATGACTGCGACGGAGCTTGCGCCGCTGGGGGTGCGGCGAGAGAAGACGATGAGTGTGAGCGGGAGAAGGAATGAGTGAAACCTAGGGCGTATACGAGCCAGTGTTGTCCTTGCCCATCATCACCATCAAGCGATTCTTCGGGCGCGGGCGATAAGCCAAGGACCGACGAGTCTATAGAAGAGGTGAATGAAGAGGTTGAAGTACGAGAATGTTTGGATGTGGATGTAGACGTAGATGCGGACTGTGAGCGTCCCCGTGTCACTGGGGTGTTGTCAGGTACCATGCCGAAATTGGGGTCGGGGGAAGTAATGGTCGCGGCATCGCGTGACGCGGACGTTGCTGTGGTTTTCGTTCGGTTGGGGACTGGCTTAGATATCAGAGTGGGGGAGGCAAGGGAGAGGATATTGGTTGTGGAGCAGGGTGCACTGCAGGAGGGACACCGACCATCTGAGGATGGGCCATGTAACCACTGGGCCACCCATTAACAAAGGCGCAAAAAGGAGCGACAAGGAAAGATACACGCACATCCGTGATATGCTCCAAGCAGAAGATCTTTCCACAACATAGCGTGCGTGAGGGCTGGACGGCATATTCAAAACTGAAAGGGTAGACGTAAGTAAGATGAGATGTTGCGACGATAAAATGACGGACCAGATGCCACAGTCGCGATCTACGCCTTCGCGCTTGCGCTGGGCCCTTGATGACGATAATCTACGCCTGGAGAAGACGCGTGGAGGCGGAGTGGGGATTCTCTCGTCGAAGGAGAGGTTGGAGGCTGGGGACTCTGCACCGAGGTTGAGCGAGTACTCTGGGTGCTCGTCAATGCTGTCTAAACGCAAAGGAGGACGGGGGCGAGGCATAAGCAAGGAGTTTTAGTGAGAACAATAATGTATACCAGAGTCATCGAAGTGGTCCAACCATTGTTCCACAAAGTCTTGGTGTGGAATGGTCAACGGGGGGAGACTGGGCCGTGGACGAGGCATGCAGGAGAGGAACAAATATAATTTATTTATTTATCTACCTCATAAACCTAACCTTTTGGGAAACTCTTCTCACGTTACAAACCACGTGGGATAACACCGTTACGTTAAGTTGTGAAAACACACTATCGCGATAAAATAACTAAATCAGAGGTTATACTAACCGTGATTGCTTTGGTACCCTCCCCGATCGTAAAACAGCGGTCCTTCTCTCCAGTCTCGTTGTGTCTCTACATACAGAATCTTGAGTGAACTAAAAACCCTTGAACAGGAAACCAAACACGCACGAAAAGTGGAGTCTTAACCTCGTTCCACCGAATAATGTTCCTTTTCTTATTCTTCTCTATCTGAGAACAAATATTTAGTAGATCCGGAGCAAAACATCAACATGGACACACCTGTACGGCCAGCCATCGCACAAAATAACGAATATGCAATGCCGGTATCTTGCCCTCGACAAATTGCAAACGGGTAAAGTTGAAATCAAGGATGAGATCGAACAAGGGGTGGTTACCAAGATCTCCAATATTCGTGCATGCGGTCCAGACATGATGTGCAGCATAGGTGAGTATACGATGGGCGAGAGAAAGCGCACTTGGTTTGCGTGCTTTCCAAGACAAATTTTTGGCGTAAAGTACTTTGGTTTGCCCAAGTGCCCGGAAACAGGCTTCCGCGTAACCAGAATGGATGTCCCGTGGACGGAACGCAAAGGACTGTGAGCGAGAAGGGTTCTTCAAAAACTCAACGAAGGAGGAGTGGAAGAAGCGCAAGTGGTCCACGGATGCCTTGTCAACCGAAGGAACGTGAATAACAGAATGGACTCTCCGGAGAGCCGCGTAAAATCCTTCCTGGGTGACATTCAATAGGTTGGCCAATTCCAATACAGGAAGCTGTGGGTACAGCGCGCATGCTCCAAGAAGTTGAAGGAGAGTTGGCAAGTGGCTCGCATGAACTCGAGAGAGAATCTGGAGGTAAAGTGTATCAAGTGGTTTGAGGGGATTTGTACGACTCAAGCTGGATGCAATGCTTGAATCTTGGATGAAATCCAGAACAACCTTCAATTGCGACTTAGGCATAGCAAGATCCGGATCGTCAATGAATCTGATAATCGTAGACGCGTAGATGAAAAGACCCGAGGCAGCGCGAACGATTATGGCTATATCGTTCTCCTGCGGCCAGATCTCCCCTGATTCCATCGCTTGCGAGTGGGTGTCGATGATCCGCCTGAACCCATCCCGAATAAACAAGTCGATATCCCTGCCATCCATCGGTACGACCTCCCACCGGCAGCGAATTCCAAACTCCTTCAGAATCGTCTGCTGGAGATGGGGTTCAGGGCGACTACAAATCATCCAGCGGAGCGGAAGCGGCTGAGGTGAGTTGAGCGTCTTCCCAATGAGACGAAGGATCTCGCTCTGCTCTCTCTCCCCTTTCGACTCATCCAATCCGTCGATAATAACCACCAGCTTCTTCGGCAAAGACGCGAGTCCAGATAAAGGCTCGACAATAAGCTTTCGAAATTGCGTGGCAAGGTCCTTTCTCAGTAGTCCCGTATCAGCTACCAGTTGCTCCGCAACACGGACACTGTACTGCGGGTCTTTCCTTGCCAACTGATGCGCGATGGCTACGAAGAGTCGGGAAAGGTCACTGCCGTAGCCGGATTCGGAAAGGAAGAGGGCAGCGCCCAGACTCCTTGATTTTTCCGCCAATTCTCCCAGCGTCTGGGCAAGCGCCGACTTTCCCACACCCGCTGGTCCGTAGAGCCACAGCATGTCGCGGTCATGATCCCGATCCATCCATGCACCGATCTCAGCGATCAGTGCTTTTCGAGTTCCCTCGAGACATCTAGGTTGAGGATAACGCTCATATGAGTCTAGTTCAGCGCTTGGCATGGACCGCTGTGAAAGGAGCTCGACGACTTGGAGAGATGATCAATTAATGAGATAATTACGACCATAACCCTGCCATACCTGACGATCCAGTGTGCGGGTAGGCAAAGTTGTAATTATACGTGTTGTTCACATATTTTTCGATGAATTTCGGGTCTCGGACAACGAAGTTGTGTGCACCAGGGAAGAATTGCCCTGGAATGACTACTTAGTGGGATGTAAGCAATATTTTATATTCTTCGTACCAGGTAGCATAGGTTGTCCAGGGTGAAACGGCGGGTTGTGCTGCTGTGGATAAAACGGATAACCTTTTGCTTGGTTAAGGATGTATGTTTGATTAGAACAATCGACGTAAACTCCCTACCCTGTGTAGGTGGGAAACCTGGCTGCGGAAGAGTCGTCATGATTATATGAAGCGTCACTCGCGGCCGGAGGATGATGGTAGGAGGCAAGTTAGATAGACACTCTGGCGAGGTTGGGATCTGGCGTCTTTCGTAAGGACCGATGGGCTGATAAGGCAGTTCCCACAATGGACACAGTTGAAACAGACGTTCGCGAATGTGCGGCGTTTAGCGCCAGCAACAACAATACAATAGACTGCTATCGCATTACTAACAGATTATATGGATCTGTAATTGAAGAGAGCCAGAATTTGAATAGCCAAACCACGCCATCCGTCTCCAACCCACCTCAGTTGTCTACCGCTATGTCATGACTTCTGAGATGAAGTTCCAATAATCGTTTCGTTCTACTCTCATCCTTACGTACCTATAAACCATGTTCACTCATTAATAGGTGAATATGTAGCCGCCTACCACCACGCCGGTGAATCCTGAAATTACTGTTCGCTTATTACTTACAGGGGGTCATAGGTACAAAGTTTAGGCGGCAATGTTGAGTTAACTATGAGACGGAGGAACGAGGAACAGAGAACATGCAGTGACGAATGGTAGCGCCGATGATGGAGGTGATGGCAATGCGACGGGTGGAGACGAAAGAGCACATTGAGGATAGCCGTTATCTTGGTACTCGAGCCCAAACAAGTTCCAAACGGAACTGGCGTGAACAGATTGAAATCGGGGCCGTGGTTGTGCGCAATCGTAACTAATGTTGTTTCATATGAGACAGGAAAAGGTGGACGGAGCAGTGAATGACATGTGTGGAAGAAACTCGGACTCGGTAACAAGTAGCATGTCCCAAAACCCAAGGTCCAAGGCCCAGTGCCACCTATGGGTCGGCCGCACTGCAAGCGTTGCGAACATGCCAACATTTTATACTGCAAACTTGTTACTGTGTGTATTCCAAGAGAAGAAGAGCGGGGAAACAGGGAGGTCCGTGAGTGAGCGACGAGCAGTGATATGCTAAACCCAACACCAGCAAGAAATGAGCAAGGCATAGAATAAGTATCGAGGGTTTAGACACATAGTCGATTTCATTTACCAACACAAGTATCATCACCTAACCGCTATTTGTATACTACGCCTTCATAACTGGTATTTCACCGAGTCTCAGCTTAGCAGCAGCGAACGGTACGAGTTTAACTTGGTCAACGCTCCCACCGGCAACACAAGAGGCAGGGCTTTGGGGCGGTGGCGCAGCTGTGCCCTTATTCAGGCCCCATTCAATCTCGCACGCTCTGGCTGTCATTGTAATCGGCTGATTTCCAGTTTCCCATACATGGAACGGCAGTTTCCCCTCATTCGTTGCGAGTAGCGAGGCGGTCGAATCGTGAACAGCGAGGGTCGAAGGGTCTATCGCGAGTTGCCATGTAACTGTCGGAAGGAGGGTATTGTCTTGAGTGTGATTATCGGTCTAGCCCAATTCTCTTGAGTTAAGATTCATGGCGTAAATGAAAGAGTGAAAGCGTACGGGCGTTAGGTATTGCGGCGGTGCGTTCGGGAACAGACGCTTGACGTCTCCGAGGGCTTGAGCACTCCTAAAAACTGGGTGAGAGGGGTAGCTACCAGAGCGGTCAGGACTAATACCTCAGTCCAGGAGCTGTTGTCTTGTTGAACGCGAGTTCCACAGCAAAATTTAAAGGTCCTCTTGTAATGGCAACGGCGCCGTTCGTTCTTGTTTCGGTCTGAAGCGGCATATTCAGATTGATCCTGATCCTGTTTGTCCCAGCTTTCAACTGCGTAGGGCTTAACGGCATACTGCACTGTTGTTCGGGGGTGAAACATACCTGGACCGTTTGCAACGAAGTCTGCGGGGGAGGATTTAATACCGCGGCTTTTGCGCCATTAACTGAGATGGTGCTCTGCGGACTACCTTGCGCCCAATCAGGAACTCGGATCTTGAACGGGAAATCTTTTTTGGAGGTGACAGTATAATCGAGTACCGAACCAAAGGGATACAACGTGTCCACAGTCACTATAACATTGCGCGTAAGGTGGATTCAGTAATAAGTTGCTGCGCCCAAAACACACCTTTGACTTGGTTTGATCCAACCCTTCCAGAGAATGTTGCAGGTCCCAAGAAGGCGTGAACCAGGGAGTCGTCTGACCTATCCATGAAGAAGGAATTTGCCCAGAACTTCGGATAAGCCTGAGGATGGTTGACAGTACAACATGGATAGTTCCTATTTAGTTGACAGCGAATTAGTCGCGTTATAAGGAGGTGGACATATGCATCGTCGACATACGGTTCAAATCCAAACACATTTGAATTAGGACCGTTGTTGACCCAAGGCGGAGGATCCGTAACTTGTGCCCAGATTTGGTTGACTAGCAGGAAATGGGGATTGTTAGCTATTCGGAATGATCGATGCACCTTGAGATACCTTGTTGGTCGTATTGGTGAGCTGTTTGGCTTCGGTTAGTACATTATCGCAACCACACGACGTAGTCTGTGGTGACTCACACCACCAGTCAGGCATGATCGCAGCGGGCAATGCGTTATATGCTAGGTGTAAGTTTGTTTGAAACATGAAACAGGCGAAAGGGATGACGGTTAACCTAGCTTCTCCGCACGGTCGGCAAGTGAGTTGTTTCCGAAAATCTGGTATATGGTAGCCATGGAGAAGATCTGTTCCCTACAGAATAACGTGAACACTCAAGAATAATAAAAATCATCAAATATAAACTTACACGACGGCACAAAGTTCAGTTCCTCGCGAAGGGTCGAGTCCAGCAATGTGCTCATCAGCAGAAAAAGTACCTGTGAGTAAGGTAGGCGTTATTAGTTAATGCAAGGTAGATCAGAAATCGAGATGTACCAGATGCACGACCATGATACTTGTATACCATGTCGATCCTATCAAAGGTGTTCTGCACATCAGTCGGGTCACCCGTGAAGCGCCAGGCCAATGCCTCCGACTTCAGTGCTAAACAGTAACACATGAACATCATCATACAAGTCATCGGAGGGGAGCAAACCTTCAGCAGTGTTAACTCCGTGACTGAGGGGAGGCCAATTATTAGCTATGTGTGAAGTGCGATATGCTGGTTGGCGTACGTTTGCATGTTCAGCTGTGTCACCGCCGTCTTTGGGAATATAGCATCAGTGAACCAGTTGTTCTTCCAAGAAAAGCCTGTATCGCGGACAAGCTGCATCGTTTCGAGGAGCATCGATTCTTTGCCTGAGCGGATTGCAGGTCAGTAAAGTAGGGCAAATAAAGGCGGGCCATGAATGGAGTCAAGGTTACCTCGAGGATCATGGTCATAAAGCCACTCGAGGGCATATATGAGCTGAGGGCAGGGATAAGTGGCACATGCAGGGGTTAGACAGGCCACGCACTTCCTCCCATCTGACGAACTGATAATCGAATTGGAACCCCATGCTAGGATCTCCCTGTTGGCCCGTAGTCCATATGGTATGTACCAGATCGACAAATCGGTGCATGGCGTCAAGGATCCGAGTGGTCTGTGCGGGGTCGGCCTCCGCGTATTGCTGAAAGCTGTCAGCAAGAGTAGAAGTCATTATAACGCGAGCTTACGATCAAACCGAGGAGAATGAGATAACGAGGCCACACGAGCCTCGGGATGGTTGCATTCGGAACAAAGGGTTCAGGGCCAATCCACCCATCCGCACCTTGATGGTCCAAAGTCCAATCCAGGAACGAACGAACCTGGCCAATAAGGCGCTTGTCGTTGAGTTGGAAAGCGAGGGAGACCATGCCATTGCTGAAGCATTTTCAATATGTGCTCGACGTGGGATACTCAATGTACGCACAACCAATATGGCGCAGCTTCGTGCATGTCGCTATACTCAATGGAACCCCCCTCGACCCAAATTGAGCCATTTACACTGAAGGACGTCAGACTTCAGGTTTGTGGACTAGATAACCGTTCCACTCACTAACTATCAAAATCACGAAGGTGACCAGCCAGACCATCGGCCTGGATGCGTGCTTGATTAAGAGCCCAGCCAGCAGGTTTAACTGAGCCAGTAGGTACGCGATCAAATCGTGGATCAAGAACTGGCACAAGGCAGGTCAGGAGATATATGTACGGACCACAGGCACTGACAAAAAAGGGCTTACGGTTGGAGAGGCCTGCTGCCGCCGATCCAAAAAGCAGAGCAAACCCGCAGAAACCACGGAATAACATGAGTTCGCAGGAACAGAAGCAGTTACGCTCGTTAGTCGTTGAAGGGATCATCTTGACAATTTATAGAGCTTTGAGAAAGAGAGCGGTCCGTTTCCGTGCGTTTCGCGAAGCTCTGAGGCAGCGGTCCGCTGGGAAATAGACATTATCTTCAATAGCTTCGCCCAGGAGCAAGTCAGATGATGGGCCACCTGATGGGATCTGTGAAGGTAGAACAGCTTCTGCGACTCCATCTTCCACTGAAATACCCAGGCTTATGGCAAGTTGTCCCATTTTTACGATTGGAAACGAAGATGGCCCTCAAAAGTGGTAACACCTGATAAACGACTACGTCGATGCTCCTCCCTCCATTTCAAGCAATAATAGACGCAAGAGCTGATAATCGTCATGGGATGGCAAAGCAGAAAACGACAATGCGTAATGATTGGAAGCACAATGAAGAAATCGAGCGAGGAAGTGACCTGTTTGTTTGTTAGTGTTTTCCAGTACCCGGTCGACGGCCCGAGGCACATTGACCTTTCCCACCAATATGTTCCTGATGCCCCCTTCTGGTACTTATGCTTCAAGGTAACGAATTGACAGCTTAATCCTGAATGGCAGTAATACCATTCACCGAGCCCGAGGAGAGTCAATGTTATTCTCTGTTCGAAACGCAAAGCCTCTGTGCTGACTGATATGTTGCTCTTCACTCCCCACCTGACCAGTTTGCTGACAGAGCACGTCCCCACCAGTAGGCAAAGCTGGCTTTAGGGACAATACATATAGCCGAGGAATCCTTCGAGAAGCTTGATCTCATCCCCCCCACCTTAGCTTTATTGCACACAATGTCTGCTCTCAACGGTTGGCATCCCGGAGAACGCAGCATTCAACAGAAACTCGGTTTCGCGGACAAAGTCGCAACCCATTACACCGCAATTCAGGGGGACCTCCCTCCTGAGCATGCTCAATTCTACGAGACATGCTTACCATTTATTCCAATAACCACTCTCGATGGACTCGGAAGGCCATGGGGATCCATACTCGCAGCAGGGAATGGAGAAAAGGGCTTCGTACAAAACAGGCGCTATACGCAGCTGGACATGAAATTCGAGTTGTGGGAAGGCGACCCCTTGGAAGAGAACCTCCGGCGATTCGACGAAGAGAGGGGCATGTTGATTGCTGGCATCGGCGTGGAGTTTCCGACAAGGCGAAGAAACAAGTTTGCTGGCATGATTTCTAAGTTGAGTAGGAGGGAAGATCACAATGTGGAGATGGTGTTACTTGTCAACGAAGCCATCGGGTATGTAATTTGTCACAACTATACATGCTGAAATCTGAACGATGAACTCAGTAATTGTCCGAAATATATTAACGTTCGTGACCTTGAGTCCAGAACCGACCGACGTCCGAAGATCGTTCATAAGCACCCCTCACTTTCGCTTGAAGACAGACTGCCGGATGATGTTATCCAATTTATCCTATCCTGTGACACTGTTTTCCTGGGCACATCATATGTCCCGAAAGCTGAAGATGCTGAGAGGTATCCCTCACACGTTGGAATGAATCATCGTGGGGGGCTTGTAGGATTTATCCGGGTCAGGAACGACGGTCGTACAGTCGTGCTACCTGACTATTCTGGTGAGGGTTAAAAGCTTTTTTCGTTTGCCTACTTCATTCAACAATACGCATCATCTAGGAAATCGACTTATGACGTCATTGGGAAATATTGAATGTACTCCACTTGCTTCACTTACATTTGTCAACTTCATCACCGGCGACATTCTTTACTTGACTGGCGAGGCCAAGAACCTTGTCGGTCCTGAAGCTCACGTCCTCATGCCCTTCCAAAATGCTCTCACAACAATTCATACCACGGGCTTCGTTTTTGTGAGCGACGCGCTCCCCGTACGGCAAAAAGCAGGCACACAAAATCACGTTAGCCCATATAGTCCTCCGGTACGCCTCCTCGCTGAAGAAGCTTCCATGAATCTTTTCCAAGGTGATGACAGACCGGAAGCTGTACTCACTCGAATCACGCTTCACGACCCTCAGATCGCAACCTTCACTTGGGAGTCATCCAAAAATCTCACTATAAATCCTGGTCAGGCTATTATTCTTGACTGTGCGCCGCTACTTGGCACGCGCCAGTACCAACACATGTGTCCTCTCAATCCCACCTCCGTCAATGACGACCGTATCCGCACTTGGACTGTATCCTCATCCTCTACCGCACCCACGCGCAGTTTCTCAATAACGCTCCGGTACAAACCCGGTGGAGCATTGACAACGGCTTTCTTCGGCATTGCGCAGAAATTACAGCAGTTCCGGAGAGAATTATTGCAGGACGCGCGATCCCTCCAACTTACGCTCAAAATCGCAGGTATCACAGGACACTTTACTCTCCCTCCCCCCTTCCCATCCCCAACTCGCCGACGAGACTTGGTCTGGTTCGCGGGCGGAATTGGCCTCACACCCTTCCTCAGCATGCTTGACTCTCTATGGGAAACTGTCAAGGACGAGGAAATCAACATTCGCTTCTTTCTGTCGACGCGAGAACCCAACATTCTCCTTCCACTTGTCCTCAGGACTTATCTTGGGAATGAACCAAACCACGACCCGCTCTCTCCATCCGCCCCTAATCCTAATATCCGCCTTCACATTGATGTATTTCATTCACAGCATGAGCCTGCAAGGGGCGTCGAGGCTCCTAACAACGTTGTACTGCAGCAACATGCTCGAAGGCTGGACCCCACTTCCCTCGGAACATATAAAGCAGATATCGCTGGGAAGGACGTGTATGTCTGTGGACCGGAAGACTACATGCAGATGGTTATCGGGACGTTAACGAAGCTAGGAGCTCAGTCTGATCGCATTCGGACGGAGGGATTTTCCTATTAATCATATATTAATCATACGTAGTGCATTGTCTTGTATCAACGGCTGGCACTGGGGAGAGGGGGGAGTGGAAGCAGGGGCTCAGATTTCATTGGATGTGGCGGTGACTCGGGAACCTTCCTGATCTATGCAACGGAGTTCCTGTCCTCGATTAATAGAACGAATAATGACTACATCGTCACTCCTAGTCCTTATCATTTAATCAGCCACACACATCTGGACGAGAAGGGATCTCATAGCCTTGGTGGCATGACAGCCACGTAGGAATTTTGGGCATTTCCCAAAACTGTATACTTCCGGGCGGAGAGCTAGCTCGTTCAGCAACAGGTCTCATAACAGGATCCGTGCGATCTTGAAAACCAATCACCCAAGATCCAGCTCTCGCATCCGTTCTCATCGGTAATGCATTTTTTTTTACCAAGAGCCTCCCTGGCCGTTTCGGCCCCATCTATCCTGGGCTCTACTCGCTACCCTCTATCGTATAGACACAACGGAGGTTTGTCACTAAAGTACTTCCGTCCGTGTGTTAACGTAGTACCCTCTTGTGCGGTCCGAAGCCTCATGTTACGATCGTGCGAGGTGAGGCAGCCCGTCCTCCCTGCGAATCTCGACCTGTGTGCTGTAAGATCCACCTCTTATCGGAAATACACCTCCTGCTGCTGCAATGTCGTATTTTCCTATTCCCTCTTATGCGCAGTAGCACCAACTTCAGATATCCCAATAAACTCCGTCGCTGTGTTTCTTTCGTTGGGAACATCTCAAAAGGTTGCGTTCATGGAGGTATCACGGCAGGCACAAGCGGAAAAGGTCAGAATAGGAGTACAGCAATCTCTTCTGTCATTCAATAAAGCTGACCTCAACGGATGGAAACCCAGCGGATCGCTCGTTTCAAGCTAACATAGGGTTACTGGAAGTTCGCACGAATTTTGGGGGGTATATCATTCTTGACTCTACCACGAGCACATCACTGCAACTTGGAAGCTACAGATAGAAGGGTCCTGCTGCGCTGACAGCGCTCAAATACAACGGGAAGCAACTCAACCGAGATTCCACTGGTTGGACGGAATGATAGTCGTGTGGGGGCGTATATCTGAGCCGACCCGTCATGCTCGGATACTATGGAAGTAAGTTATGACCAGTGGGTCCAACGTCCTTCTCATATACCGACATACCACCAGTTACAAAATGTAGGCTTAGGCAAATTTCAACTAGAAGATCAGAATCAATTATCCGTCCTATCGAGCCTTGAAGCTATAACTTATGGTAAGCTCACCTGGTCAAGCGGACGACACTTCTTCGAACCGATCCTGGCTCAAGGACTCCAATATCTCGCGTTCAATTTTCTGGAGTGAGGTCTTTATTGATGCTATCTGTGTCGTTGTTATTTTTGAGCTCTCAGTCATATCTAGAAAGCAAGTGAGTGCAGTGAACAAAATAACCGAAAGAACCTACTCACCGAGCTTTACTATACGCTCACAATGCATCCGAGCATGGCTGAGGTACCCTTCTACCGAGATCGGAATGACTGCTACTGCTAACGGTAACCGTGCATGACTTTCCGTGATTTCCCTAAGGGCACTAGCCGACTTGTACTTGCTCTTAGCAAAGGATTGTAGGTGAAATCTGAGCGCTTTCGTCTCCTTAGTAAATTCCACGAGCAGGCGTTCCGCGGTATGGTAAAAATCAGGAAATGCTCCCCCGAAGGCAAGTGTTGCAATGGTGCGGATGGTGATGATAGCGTCTCTTGGAAACGCATTAAGGTTGTTCACGAAGACGGTGGTAGAATCTGATGATCGTAGAGCCGATCATTGACTGGACCTGAGTATCGACACAATTTCCATCATAGATGAGGTGGAAGGCAAAATCCTGGATTTTGGCTACTTGTTGCCAGTCCCTTTCATTGATGTTGATCACTAAACCGCTTATAAGTTAGCCTCCGGGCCTGACGTAATGCGAAAAGAGCCAAATACATGATTGTATGTCTTGTCGCGATGTGCCGTTGATGGGTGTCATCCAAGTTAAGTCTTTAGGAAGCTCCACGAAGGAGCTCTGACGATGTTGCGCAGTGGATGTCAACGAGCGGATCGATGAATCAACATTGCCCACGGCAGACCTGAATAGATAAGTACATAATTTGTGACTGCATACACGAATGCGACGTACGAATTGAGCGCGGTAAGGAGCATTGTAATCCGCTGCATATATCTGCATATATGCTGACGGAGCTCCCTTACTTCACCCTCCTCCCACAGAGACCACCATACTGAACCCCAGAGGCCCCGAATACCCGGCCGTCTTGGTAACCCTTCATACTTATTCAGGTTGCACATAAAGGACCGCAGGAACGAGTGGCATTCATCAATCTCCGCCTTGATCAATGCGAGAGTAGACAGTGCCAACCATTCTGGGGCGGCCGGTTCGTCAGATTTGTCGCAACCCCATGGGTAAGGATGAGCGTCCGATGAAATGCGTTGAGCTCGCGGATGGTTTCTCCGTGCTGTCGCCGAGATCCAACGGAGCCGTAGAGTTTATTGGCAACTTTGACCACGAGGCCCACAACATTGAAGATATCGCCAAGGGATCCAGCGGTAAACGCGACGATAGACATTTGAGGTTCAGAAACTTATGGAGGGGCGGATGTGGGTTGGGTGCTTATAAGGAAACACAGCTTTAGTGTACGCACCGCCCACTCCATGTGAGGGGAGAGCGCTGAATGCATAAGGTAGGCGCTGAATTTGAGGCAGTGCAAGTTCGATCTTCGCGTACGCCAGTGCCTGCCATACGATGCGATGAAAAGTGTGGAATGTGACGGCGAGGGTTGTAGTTGTTGAAGTCTTTCTTTACTGCTAAGAGCACACCTTACTGCTAGGACGTGGTGAATGTGCCCTGGGCTTCAATTAAATATTTATGCATCTACACGTGATATGGGATCCGAGGTAAAGCTCTAAGGAATGGAGGAGTCCAGTGGATGATTTAAGTCAGCGGTAGTGCTCTGGGGAGGCCGTGAGTATTGTGCAGACTATACGCCATTCTTAAGTATTATTCAACGCATGTATACATATTGGGATACATCCATCGCCAAACCATAAGTAGCCAACGCAGGCTGCACGTGTTCTCTTCCGGCTTGGACGTAGTCCCACAAACTGGAAATCATCGGTCTTCAAGCAGACATCTCGTTCGTTTCAAATTGTTCCCCGAAACGAATTGGCCGCCGTGGAGCTCCATTCATGCCCCACGATAGAAAAATATTAAGAGGGAGTACATAGATAGGTCTCCTCGTGGTATGATGAGACCATTCCAACGCCATCAGCAGAGAACTTCACGAGGAGGGGCAGTGAAGTCCAAGATATTCCTGGCTTTTTTATTTTTTAAATATTTTTTTATCCTTTTTTGGGTGCGCGGTACAACTTCGGGCAACTGGCAACGTTCCTGGTTTCTCAATTTACGACGACGAATAAATCATGATCGTGAGTAGTCGTAACGTAACAACTAATAAGGCGATAATAGAGGTCGTTACAAATGTGCAATAGTTGGTCAACTAAATACCTCGCCGTCATGTCCCCGCTACAAGGTCTTCCCATATCGTACAAGACATAAATCGAACATATCACACTTTCTTCTCATCACCAGTCTCCGACACCTTACCCTCACTATCATTCATAGCCGATCCTGGCCTCGAGTCACTTCCCTCGCCTCTACCTTGGTGATCCTCCGAGTCATCATCCACTAGCTCGCCACGACCTCCACCCTCCTCGAACGCGGTCTTGGCTTTCTCAAAGTGGAATCCATGTTTCCTGCGTTCATCAGGGTAAGTGGAGAATAAAAGTGAGTAATGCAGAAGTGGACATACTCAGGTCCAAGGACGGTGACGATGATAACAAAGGCAGCTACAACGCCAATCAGGATACCTTGCACCTAACGAAACCGAGGATACTGAGCAATATATTCAACGGGAAAGTGGCGGAGACTTACAGTCGCATAATCCGGTACGTCCTTCGGTTGTCCATCGACTATGATGGTAGTCCTGAGATTGTCACCACCAGCTTTGTACAATGGTTAGTTCATAGCCCAAATTCGCGTAACGCGGACACATACTAGCTTCGATTTGCGCAGAAGCGGACGAAACCATCTACATATGGATCAGTCTCCCACTCCATGAGGCGAAAAACAGTTGACTAACGTTACCGATTTGATATACGACACCAGGGAATGTCGCACGGAATGCAGGAGGCGACATCTCAGCCAATTGAATGGGAATCTGCGTCGGACATAAGACGACTTCTCGTGCATTCGGTTTTAAGAAGATCACTTACGACACCCCATGCTCCTTGTACGCCAAACTGGATGCAAAAAGCTCCCGCTGAAAGAGCGCTGAATGAACTAGGAAGGATCCAGAGTGGGATGAAAGCTAATGGTGCATGTCAATCACAGTTATATCAAGTTCATGACCGGACGGACCTCCAATGAGACAAACGAAGATCCTATCTCAAGAAGTCAGAAGGCCGCGGAACAACAACCGAGTAGCATGTAGAACTCACACAATCGTCAGTCGCCGACCGATGTACTGGCTAATCCATCCAGCAACCAATCCACCTCTGTCGGCGTTCCCCAATCAGCGGTCCGCACTAGAACTTGGATGTCCGAGTGGAAGCAATGTACTCACGCAATAGCACCCTATTGGGAACGCACAGCCGGTATCAGGAACCTCACACTCCGAGCAGATGACTTGTAATGAAAACCATACTGACGCAATTGCCAATTATAGTAGCGACGGTGGAGTCGTTTGCCGAAAAGTTCTTTGAAGTTTCGAGGTACGTGGGATACAAATCCTAAAATAGCATATGTGGGTCAGGAACGGAGAAAAGGGGGGGCCCAACGGACCAAGCGGACCACAGGGGTTCGCAGTAAACGGAGAAGCACGAATTCTTACTTGGGAACCGTGTGAAAGGAAGTTGAAGCCTACAGACCAGATCTATCGTCAAAAGCGACCTAACACCACACAAAACACACATACCGGTCATGAGAAGCACACCATAGATACACAAGAGCCAGTGGGTTTTCAACATTTCCTTTGTCTCGTGTAAGAAAACCTTCGTCTTCTTCCCAGTGCTAAGTCCGCGAGCTTTCTCAGCAGCTTTGGCACGGAGGAAGACTTGGGATTCTGGAAGGACTGCACGGACAGCGGCGGCGAAGAGTGAGATACCAGCCGCTGTCCAGAAAAGACTTCTCCATGTTGTCGAAGTTTGGGGAACGAGGCGGAGGTTGATGACAGCGGCGAGCAGGTAGCCAACTGCATATCCTTGTTGCAGAATGCCAGATGCCAGACCACGAGCTTCGACTGGAAGGTTCTCTAATGCAGTTGATGCGGCGAGACCCCAAATACCACCCATTCCAATACCGAAGAGGGAGCGAACGGCAAGGAACTCCTTGAATGTGTTGACAAAACCAGCGGCGAGTTCGAGCACGGCGACCAGGACAAGATTTCCAACTAGGGGCCACTTGCGACCAAAGCGATCGGAAAGAATACCGAAGATGACCTGACGATAACGTAGTCTCAGTCCCTATTCCCAGAAGAGGTAGTTATTCGTGGACGTACAGCACCGACTGAACGTAACAATAATGTGAGCGTGATAGCAGTTGTCTGTCGAGGGTGGTATGAGCTCCTGAGAACCAAAATATACGAATATAAGATAATTACGCACAATGTCATGGACCGTCTTTCCCGGGAATTGTTCAGTCAACCTCTTCACACTCAATGAGACTGAGAAGAAATCGATAGCATCGCAAGTCCAAGCTAACCACCTATGAGATACCAAGAACGGATCATGAATCGTCAGCGTCTGCGGTTGAAGCCAAGATATTAGGGGCCGACAGGCGTTGATCGAGGGATACCAAGCCATGCCAAGCACAACTGGGCACGTCAACACTGTAATGAACAGTGACCACACAACATACCACAGGGTCCCACAACCAGAGGAAAAAAGGAAGTACTGGCGCTCACCCGGAGAAGAAATGTGCCCACTGGACCCAAGTGAGTCCTGCGAGAACCTGGAGCAGGGGTCTGGCCTGTGCACGTTGCTCCCGCCTTGGGATAATGTTGCGGAGGAAATAAGGAGCCATCTGCCGTTCCGGTACTTGGTAGATAGACGGAGGATGGCAAGGGGGTACTCGGGAAGGGCGTCCGAACGAGTAGCCTTGGGGTTTTTATTAGAGGGTCCCGACGTAATCGACACCCACGCACTCGAGATTGAAATAGACTAGTCCCATGTTCTCACATTTTGTCATTCGGGCATGGAACACTCCGCGTATCCGAGCCAGGTGGAACCATGTCAGATGGACATAACTCACTTCTCCACATGTCCAGTGTGACCCTGGATCCAGGCAGAATGGATTTATATCAGCACTCGTGGGGTTTAAATCAAAGCGAACAAGGTGCCAAGGCTAGTTATATTAAAATATCACCGCTTCACTTTCTTACTCCTCCTGGTCTTCTTGCCCTCCTTTCCACCCATGTTCTCTCCATCGCCTTCTGGTTTCCTCTTCTGACCTGCAGCTTCTCCTACCACGCCCGTTTTGACACTCACGATTGTCGATCGGCCCTTTACCCCACCCCCGTCTTTGATCTGTGCTTCCGCACCGCTCCAATCGATTGCGCCATCATTAATCGCATACCTGATAAACCCATACCCGCATCAATATACCGTGATACGAACCGCGGAAAAAACACACTACACTGACTTTCTCAGATCCAGCGCATCGATCATCTCTCGCTGTTTCTCCTTTAATGCGCGCATTGTCTCATCCCCAGCTTCGTTAAGCTCATCTTCCAGAACCGCACTAACACTCTTCCAAACTTCTCCTTTCTTCGGTCCCATCTCTTTGGTCGCTTCTGCGTCTTCTTCATTGACACCACCACCACCACCACCAACCACTCCGTCATTAACGCGTGGTCCCACAGCTTCTGCAGATGGCAAAGTTAACTCCGCACTAATGGCGGCTTTTTGGATATCAATAAGCCGCTTGCTGATCTTTTTGATCACTTTGACGAAAAGCGCAAGCGCTTGGGAAACTGGCAGTTGTAGTTCGGCCTGGAACGGGTCTTTTGTTGGATTACACGGAATTTGCAATAAGGTAGCACGACGCACCTCGACTTCCTCGACAGTCTTCCGCTGCAGACCAACAGCCAGTAAAATCGCACTTTGCACCGCTGTTAGTTTCACCTCTTCGCCCAATCTTTTCTGGAAATAAAGGCCTGCGACGGTTGGCATCAGGTCCAGGATGACATGGTAATCAAGCATGTTGTTGGCGTAGGATTCCAGACGTTTGAGGTCGAAAGGAGTAAAAAGAAGTGATAGCTCGGGCGCTTGTAGTTCACCTATTCATAGCGACAATAGAATCATATGTGACGATCCCGTTGAGTATGAAAGAAACAGTGATTAGCGAGAGGAACGATCACAGAGAGAATCGGGATGCGAACCTTTCGCTTTGTCTTCTTCCTTCTCTTTCACACCTGCGTTCGCGGCTTCTAACACAGACAGGGCAGTGACGCTGCCGAACTCACGGAACTTGTACGATAGCAACGACAAGAATCGCTTCCGGAAATCTATGTAAATCACATTCGGTCACCACCCGCAGCATACGTTTTCGTGAAGATTGTATCCATACCTTTGGCGAACTCGCCCAACCATTCGAGTTCTGAATCCGCCGAACTGTTGAGGCCACGCACCATAACACATGTGTGCTC
Organism: Podaxis pistillaris; assembly: GCA_018524465.1. Classification (NCBI taxonomy): domain Eukaryota; kingdom Fungi; phylum Basidiomycota; class Agaricomycetes; order Agaricales; family Agaricaceae; genus Podaxis; species Podaxis pistillaris. Next base: position 50,551 of record JAEUWN010000700.1, on the reverse strand, counting down.
CCCCGTAAGTTCGCTTTGCGTTTGGCGAAGATACAGAGGGACGTAGCCAGCGCGCTTCCAGAACCTGTGTCACGATGCATATCAGCATATCCGCTTCCCAACACGGAAGCTGATTCCTACCGAAGCAATTGAGGCGTCAATCCATATGACACACCCAGATAATCCAAATTTTCTGGTCTTCGCTCTGTCAACCTCTGGAGTAGGGGCGGCATGGCATTGGCTGTGCGCACGGTCGGCTTCTCTGTCAATAGCGTCTCGGACTGGGAAGCATACACATAATTAGAACATATTCTCAACCAAAGATGAATCTCATACCGGATCAATAGCAGCAGCACCGGGGTACGACGGCTCTGGCTTGTTCGACTCGTCTAGATTAAAGTACTCCCCACTATAAAACGAATTAAGTGCTTGTAGCGCTCGCGAACCATATCCCATCTACACCAACACCATTGTTAGTACACCACTTTTTGAAGCGACTGACATAAACTCACGCTAGCATAATCCGGATGGCAGGCGATCCTAACCACCCTCGCACCACTCAACATTCCAAACCTGGTCTCCTGGAATTGTTGACTGATCAACCATGGAATCATATCCCCTCCCGCTCTCAATCCTCTCCCAAGCCCCTCCAGAATTGCAGCCTTGCTGATATTCCCCTCCAGCGCGACTTGCAAAACCACAAGCGGTTCAGGTAGATGCATTTCGTCATCCTTTAAGGGCGGCAGGAGGACGAAAAGGTGGTGCGCCGGAGCATCGGACATTAACTGCAAGTCGTTTGGCTGATTTTTGTAGTGTGATGCGACGTAGAGTGCCATCATGCGTTGCAGGAACAGTTCTGAAGCTGGGTGGTAGCTGAACAATGTATCCCGACTGACGTAGTACAGTTCACACTGCGATGGGTGTGGACACCCTTGTCCAATGGCCTTCGGCACAATAGTCGCATCGAGGCACAACAACCCGTTCAGCCACTTCTCAATCTTGTCACCGCTTGCATACCGAATGGGGGTCTCGAGTTTGATTTCCCGCAATGTACGCGCTTTTGGTGGGGCTTTCGTGATAGGTTTTTTGGATGACGATGCGGTTGTCGCACTGATCGAGGCATCTTCTTCTTTTGAGGGGACATTGAGGTCTTTTGTAAGTGATGGACGGGTGCTTTCACGGAGTTGTTGTATGAGCTTGAGGGAGAGAGAGCGGCCTGTGCCTTCGTAACCGTTGATAGTGGAGGCCATGAAGACGAGGTAGGGGCCAATGAGATTGCGTACAAGGGGAAGGGGAATAGCGGCCGCCTCGTCAATGACTACGAGTTCTGCTTGACCTAGGACATGAGCATCTTCTGGTTGGATGTACTACTCGCCAACATCAGCAATTTAAGGAGACAGAGAAATATGATGCGCACCTGGATCGTCTGTCGATGATCCCTGAACACATTCACCCTCACAATCGCCTTATTGAAATCCGGATTCGTACTCTGCGCAATATCATAATCCAAATGCTCCTCATATCCTAGCGCATCCAGGCCCTTAAACACAAAGTCAAACAGTGTCTTAAGGTTCTCCGGACTCGGACTCGTCACAAAGATATTCGAATACCCGTGCGCAAGGGCAGCAGCCATCGCCAATCCCAACGCCGCAGACTTTCCGCGTCCGCGGCCAGCGGTAAGTGTCACAGTAGATGACAATGTCTTCTCTGCAATAGCATCGATGAACGTCAAGATTGCCTTGGCTTGGTCGACTGTCTTCGCAAGTTTGATGAGGTCCCCGGCGGGCTTAGTATCGGAAAGAGAGTCCTTGAGGTCTTTGAGCTCGGATTCAGCTTCTTTTTCTTTGCCGGGTTTGTCTTCAAGGGGTGTGATATCTTTGCCGCGAGAGATGGGGAGGACGTTGAGTTCGTCATCGAGGACTAGGCAGTCATCACAAGAACCAAGGGAAAGAATGAAGCGTTCGTTAAAGCGGGCGACGACAGAATCGTGGGAGGAGGTACGATAACGTGCGTGTACATCCTGGAAAACGTCAGAAGATGGGGAGGAGACAGGACGAAGGACGCACCATGGTCATAGTATACAACTGCTTCAGTGACGACATCGTCTTTAGCAACAATACAACCAACCCGCCCCCTTCCACCGTCTCGATCGTCCTCGCGAGAAGGTTGGGCGTGATAGCCTCAAAGTCTTGTAGTACACACATGCCATATGTGTTGCCGAGAATTTTATGGGACTCCTTGTAATACCTGATCGCGTTATTAGGAATGGAACAACCATAAAATAGCCGGGGCGCACGTGTATCGAATATCTGTTACTGTTACAAAAATCTCGAATGGGTTTTGTTCATTGGGCTCTCGAATTCCGCGCTTGATATCCCGCTTTATTTTGGCCTCTCTTTTCTTGCGGTGGCTCGTAAACCCGAGCTCCTTCTTATAACACCAGAGTACGGAAGGCCGTGCAGATACTCGCGCCTGGGACAACAAGTAATGCAAGTTCACAATCTAAATTGGTCAAAATCATGGTCAACGTCGTGGGCGGACACAAGCGCCGAACAAAGGTAAACATACCTGGTCTCGACCCTTATCACCGACAAGGACAATAAAAGACCTGTGGTTTTTCTTGACATTATTGTTAATGAGAATTGGTATTCGAGGGTCGAGCTGTTTGCGCATGGCGGGGCAGGACCGTGGTCGCTGTGTGAGACGACCAGGCCAACAAATCAATTCTGATCTCAGTTTTTGTCACTGTTCCCACGATCAATCTTGACATTTCTGGATGACAATCATGACACACACCTCAACGCTTTAAGAGCTTTCCCGCAAACTACTACACCCTCACTTTATCCTCTTTATCTCTGAAGGCAGTAACTACGCATCACCTAATATGCCCTTATTGAGTCACTTGCCCTCCACAAAATCGAAATCCCGCGCGGTTAGTCCCTTCGCCCTCTCTTATAACTGCTATAACTGATAAGCCTGATCAATCGTGGACCATCAGAGAGGAAGGCCTCAGAATAATGGGATTTTTCATGGTGCTAGTCGTTGTGTATTCAATAACCCGACCATGATGGACAGACCAACCATTATTCAAAACTTCACCGAAGAAAGAACAGGTATATTCAATCCGCCTTCTCAGTCAACGACTGACAAAACGAGGTGACAGTCCTCCAGGTCCTTTTTCAAGAAATGATACCAGGTGCTGATGTGGACTCGTCTGCGCGCGACCCTCCGCCCCAGTGTCATCCTGGAACAAGAGAATGGCTGACGAAAGCCATACAGGAGTGGTTTTTGGACGAGAAACGTGCGTGGGATATGCTCTGGCTCCACGGACCAGCGGGTGTTGGAAAATCAGCAGTTGCGCAGTCTATAGCGGAATATGCTGCAGAAATCAACAGATTGGGTGCGGCATTCTTCTCCCGGACCAACGGACGGGGTGACTATGCACGAGTCTGGATCACAATCGTTTACCAGCTCGCAGTTCGCATCCCAGAGTATCACACGTTGGTGGCGAGGCAACTCGCCGCAGATCCTGATATCCTCCGGAAAGCGCCCCACGTCCAGTTTAAACGGCTTCTCGTCCAACCGTTAGCGGCATTATCACCTCGACCCAAAATATTAATCGTATTGGATGGACTGGATGAATGCGAGGGGGAGGACGCACAGTTGAACATCATCGAACTGATCAACAATCTCATTTGCTCTACACCGTCGTTCCCTGTTGTATGGATGGTTTGCAGTCGCCTAGAATATCATTCAAAGCGCCTATTTGCCGACAACGACTTCACTATTCAATGCTGGAGAAATGAGTTGCCGATTGATAGCGAAGAATCGGAAGAAGATGTCGCTTTATTCCTCCGGGATAGTTTTCGGGAGATTCGTCGGAAGTACTCCGATATTGTTGATGGATCTTGGCCGCTCGAAAGGGACATTTCGGTGGTGATCGGTTTTGCCTCTGGCCTGTTCGCGTTCGCTTCGGCACTTGTGCGATATGTGGGAGACCCTCAATACAGAAACCCTCCAGTGCGACTGCGAGCGCTCATCCAGTTCCTATCATCCCACAGATTAGATGGGGCGAACCCGATGCAAACTCTCGACCTTCTCTACGCACAAATTCTCTCCGAAATTCACCCAGATATTCTTCCCATGGCATTGCGGATCCTCCACACTTCCTATACTAACATTATGGAGGAACCTGCCATCGTTGTGGCGAATGTCTATGGCATCGCTCGCGACGAATTTTATAGTGCCCTCAGCAAACTTCATTCCGTCCTAGACGTACCCCTACCTCGAGATGCCGCATCCCGTCCAGTGAAAATTCTCCACCAGTCCTTTGCAGACTATCTCTGGAACCCCAATCGTTCTATCCAGTATCATAGGGATGTGGACAGAATTGCGTCTGACCTACTCCGACGATCGTTCACCCTTGCCTCGTCTACTAGTTTCCAAATCCCCGGGCTGGTATCTCGTGGAGATCTGTCTGCGATGGAGGTTCCACTATCCTGGGAACCCTCAAATATAAACGACCTCGCCTTCCTCAAACGCAAGTTGCTACAGATTACCGGGAACTCGATTATCTGGCCACTACATCTCCAACGTTACGATGAGAATACATTCAAAATACTACGGACCTTTAACTATAATGCGATCGCAAACGCCCAGTGGCTTGGGAAAGACGAGTATACCCACGATAGGAATAAGTATTTTTGTCAGTGGCTGGTTTCGGCTGTGCGTCTTCCTTCCCACGTGCCCTTAGTACAAACTCAAATCTTTCCCCTTAGTCTCAAGCTCAACACTTTAATAATTTCATCCGGACAGTGTCCATGGACGATTATGACGAGAAGATATTGCGAGAGCTGAAGAAACAGCTTCCGGGTGCTCTTCCTGTACTAGTTGAGTAGAAGTACTACGAGCTTCATTGATCTCATTTGACAACGACATAGGATTTTCGAGTCACATTTTCTGAAGATGCGGATTATCAAGGATCAAAGTGGTACGTTCGTTCACTTCATATGATTTGGTCTTGATATTTTTCCTCTCGTAGTCGACCTTTTTATTTTCTGCTCGGTCACGGCGCTGGAACCGTTCTAGGTCTTTGTCAAGATTCCGGTATCAATCTTTTCTCTGTTGATATATTATCTGAGGTTCGGCGAGTGTAACGTATCACATATATCAGTAACCTATATTCTCAAGCCTTTCACGTTGACAGCCCGGAGAGGGCCCACCAAAAGGCAAACGAAGATAGTATATTTTACTTACGAGCCACCACACAAGGACGAAATAGACTATGAAGATAGAATGTATACGCTCCGGGTGAGTTCCTCCCGGCGGAGCATGCTTAATATGCCCGTGGAAACAATTTCTCGCACGTACAGGGTCACCTGCGGTTGCCGATATGGATCCTTCAACGGACCTCCTATCAAAGAAACGCCACCCAATAAAGCCTTGGGAACTGGAGTTAGGGTGTGATTGCAATCAAAGTAGACGTCGAACCGCCGATGTCAGAAGTTCAGCAACCGCACGAAATGCTGAAGCTGTTCTTCGAAAGCTTTTGCTTGATGCAAAACCCTTGCCACCCCTTGCAAATGCAAAATATATATCCGGAGGCCTATCGCATGCTGGCCATCAGCCACGCGAACTTCTTCAGAACTCCGCCCTCTGGTTTTATGGACAAAGTATTCTCTACGAGGTTTCCCACCCCCAATCAAGAAAACACCATCGTCGAACGGCTTGTCATCCAGGATGAACTGGATGGATGCCGGAGGCTCAGAGGGGTCTAATGCAGCCGCCTCCTGCCTTCTGTAGCACCATCACCAGCTGTTTGAGGTCCGGATATCTCTCAAGCGCCTAGGGTATCACGTTGAGTGGCTAGTGGCCGGGCACACTTGAGGATCCGGAGCACATAAGCCCGACGTGTGTCTTATATGCTCTACAGAGCCACCATCGTGTCAGACCCACTTACACCTTGGCAGACCACACAGAATCAATGCAGTGCGTCCGCTGTCCACCTAGTTTATCTCGCCGGTCCTATCGGAAGTTCTACAAACCTTTCACATGTAATTCAGAGGCTATTGCAATTGGATTCTTCCAGAAACAGACCCTACCAACCGGTCAGTCTCTTGGACTCCATCGGATTCCGCGGGACAGCCAACTTTCTGACCTGCAGTTCCACAGCGTACGCCATGTCACTTCTGATGTAACGGGTTGATACTCTAGACTTCATGTCCGACGACTATATTCTCCTAAACACGTTCCGAGAGCATGATTCTAGTACTTTTCCTGTCCTTCAAGACCAAAGAGGCTCCAAGCTCTGCGCGTCCATGCCAGCCTTTTTTTCCGGGGCTCCTCGCCTCGGGGACATGTCCTCATCCAGGCGGGCCGCAGGTAATGGTAAACATTTTCTGTTTATCAGCCAAGACCTTCTCGATTCGTGCATAACCTTTGCACGTGGGTGACTGGGGCTCTAATGACAGCCCTTGGAGCAAACTGTCAAATTCTACCCCATTCACTTGGCCATGTTGATAACATCTCACAGAGCTTACCTAGTCTCTTCTTCGGAAGTGCTGCCTGTGAGAATAACAGGGCAACCTTCAAACGATAGGCAGGGCTTGTGGGCAACACACTTGAAGGTCTCGAGGTAGGCAGCCCGCCATGATACTCCGCTGGGACGACGCATGAGCATGATCTACGACCCTACGTGGGGCTATCACTATAATGATGGCGCTCCATCAGTCAGAAATAGATTGATGTGTCTGATCAATGCCCAAGAGTTGTTGACACATGTATAAACTACATTTTGGGGAATACGTACATGTATCATACGTGACTGCAAATTGGATACTTTATTACGGTCAGGGTTTGCAGCACCGTGAGTGCGTGCCAGTCAATAAAACTATCCATTATGATAGGGGTCGACGAAACAGAGTTTATTTCCGTCTTCCGCAAGATAGGGGAACAATTCAAGTCGCATGCGCCTAGGTCATCCCTGCGAGCGCGTTCAGTTATCGGAGAAGCCAGTCCAACGCCCGCGAAGACGGCAAATTTTATCTCAGCAGTGATCTTATCCTTGAAGCTTGCTCTTTATCTCGTGGTTGTAGATGGAAATAATGGGGCTCGACATTTCATATACCAATGTAGAAGACCATTAGCATACGAAATACGAAAGCGCGAATGGTTTATGGGCCGGGCTTTCCGAACGGTTCCAAGGCTGTTCTTGTTCAGCCAATCGTGCTGGGATAAGCTGTCCTGATCTCTGCTTGGACTCATGAACTTCCAATCGTCCAGACCTTTGGTCCTTTGAATGGTACTTTATGATGTAACGTCGACAGCATATCCTATATCAGAACACGTGTAAAAATGAGCATGTCACCTACTGGTGTACCGGAAATATCAGTTCTAGACCACCAAAAAGCAAAGCGAAGATAAATCTACCGCGGTCAGAAGACTTTCCTCTAATCTTATGGCTTTCTGAAGAAAATAACATGAATTACGATCAAGGACCTGATGCTCCGTCTCTCCATCCGATGTATCATCGGTAGCCCCTCTTTGTCCTCCCTTCTCACCGATTTGATCGCTTTTCAGCCACTGTAAAATACCACCACTCCTTTAAGTTTCTTTGACTACAGTTGAGCGTTGATAGATGGCACTGCAATATCTTTCCAGGGAGATCCTGTCCGCAGAATAAGCCTTGGGGAAATCACGAGCGATGGCTTACAATCAATTGAAGCAGGGTGGTTCTAAGTTTATTTTCTCATTCGCGCCCAGGAGTCCGAGGGAATTTATAGATAGGATGTCACTATTCTTGTTGTTCAGATTGGGGAATCCAGTGGCGGTCATTGAGACATGCGTTGTGGACCTCGTATATCTTCGATCTATCCATCCCTGATCTGGTCAAAGTTAACAAACTATGATTGGTGCGCAACAACAATTGAAAGCCGAATGCCCATTCCCGAGCGTCCGAGGCCGCTTGATAAGATGCGGACTAAATATATTTGATCTTCCACAGTTCCTTTCTGGATCGGGGAAATAAATAGAAGCTAATAGAAGGTGTTGGGGTCTTTCTCTGCGGTTCTCCGAAAGACGACAGCCTTTTCGGCGGGGTGATCGACATGATCGAGAGATCTACGACCTGGAGCGGCTTGCTGGCTATCCCGTAAAAATATGACACTCTGTGACTGAGCTAGTCCCCTATCATCAACCACGACAAAGGGAATTGCGACATTACGACGACGATTTTACCTCAAATAAATGGAAGTGAAGTGGTTCCAAGGCGCACGCTAACCCAAGTTCTCTCATTGAGCTCTTTTTGAGAGATGGAGCTCTCGAGAGCGCAATTCGCCCTCGAGTATGAAACGGAACCCACAATGAAGCTCGACTACTGTGACTGGTATCTGTCAGGACCGGACTCCCGGCGTTTTATTTACGGGAATCATGATGCAAGGGTTCATGGCACCGCGTAATGCGTGAATTTTCCTGGTGGAGGAGGAATTTGATATGGTCATCTTGTCATATCTCCACCTCGAATGCGCATCACTAGCCCGTCAGAAAGCTTAGCCCATCAATCTGAACCTATGGCTGAGTCCTCATTAAGGATATTTTAATATTCTTGTCATGTCACTGTGTACCTCAGTAACGCCTACCTGAACGTTTACCCAGGAATTCTGATAGACAATGATGTTAAATACCCTTACTCCCCTTTCCGGAGCCGGATACCCCCCGCAGGGCTCAAACTCGATTACCATACCTAGATTACAGCCAAGTGCCTCAAACCCTTCTGCCCTGGGCCGTTACCCAGCGAACGTGCCATAATTAATGAAGCAAGTCGCGGAATGAAGATCGTTTCGTGTTTCGGAATATTCAAGCTCCGGTGATGTCGAATTTCACGTCTTGCGTCTCGCAAAGTTGCGGTACTTGGCAAATGACACTTTCGAGAAAACGAGAACTTCCAATGGGCGGGATGATTGTTCGGGCCAGGAGTAAAAGGGGACACCAATGTCTGGAGATTGTGGGAGTTAAAGCCGTGTAGCCGAGTTAATGATGTGATGCAGGCTTTGCGAATAGATGCTATGCTGCACCGGGTAGCCGTCTCGGAGCAAGTCTTTCACCTGCAAAAAGGGGGCTCGAAACTTGGCTCGTACTGCGACCTCAAGTTTGAGGTGCATTGAGTGTGTGTTTATACCGGGACCTGTGGTTCGCTTACAATGGAAGGGCCGTAACATCATTCATTATCAACAGTGGTTCGACATTCGAATCAGTTACATTACACCAACCGAATCCCAGCGACTACTGGTTGGCGTATTCATTAAACGATACGCTGTTCTTATGATAGATAAGGTGACGAAAATGGACCCCGTTACTCGAAGGGGATGTAAACTTCTACATAATTGGACACTATTCCGATCTCCCTGATGACGGTGGAAATGTTGTTGGACCGATAAACCAACTGATGATGTTCCAGGGAAACGAGGTAGGGTGTGAGTGCAGCGGCGTTCAACAGGAGAATAACTTGAGGCAGGTCTTAGGATAGTACTGATGATGTCGTGCTGATCAAATATTGTACTCTGGACCGGACGAGGTAGTCGGTCATGTTGACAGGGTTCTGGTTAATCCAATTAGACCAGGCTTCAATCAGAAGTTATGCCCTTTGGATGTAGGTTGGCTTCGTAACCGAGGGTTGGGCATCCTATGATGACATTGCGAAGATCATCAAGGCAGGTGACGTGTTGCAAAGATCAGACAGGCGCCTGCAGGCGCTCCCAGAGGGTTGTGGCTTGCAGAGCAGGTGAGAAGAGTCGAGCGTATATCCAGGGAGGGATGCTGGCCGAGGGTGAGTCAGAGGTTGGATACGTTGGGGTATTTATGCCATAGGTTCCCGTTTGGACAGAGGCCGAGGTTCCTCTGCTAGCCAAGTGATTTCATTAGGGGCGAAGCGAAAGTAGAAGAAGGGGTTGGAGACGTCCTGACCGTTTCAACTCGTTCTGCGTTCAGGACCCAGAAGGTGAATAGGTGTGAGTGGTCACTGATCTCGGCCCCTGTTCGTTTGAGGGCTGTGCTGTTGACACATGTCGACGGGGGCTGGGGTGTGTAAGGGTATTCGTGATCGTGTGGCCAGAACCTGTAACAGTTGTGGGATGGACGGATCATCTGTGGAGGAGATACGTGATAACCGAAGGGAAAATTCATCGTCGAAAAACGTGGCGCAGTGAAAAGCAGGTAGTTGCTGTTAAAAGGGCATAGCGCCAGTGCCAAGCCAATGGTCGTAACTGAGTAGGGTGAAGAGGAAAGCGACGGTGCGCGGGTTCTGTTACTTAGTCCTGTCGCTGGGGCCCAATAGAAAATGTGTGGGAAGACGTCCTGATGGGGTAGTTGGGGGGGGAAGATAAGGTCAGGAGGACGATGATGAGGGCATTTGACGCCCCCGATGTGTCAAGAATGGTATTGTCCAAGCCTTGAAGGACAGGTGGAGACGCAAAGAACCAGTTGGAGCAGGCCAAGGTTGGGGTGAGTCCGGCGGACGCTATTGAGAGTGTCGAGAGCAAATTTGGTTTGGTTGTGTGGCTGGTTGGCACGCACGATTAGTTACGAGAAACTGGCGATGGATCTGGTTTGTACCTGTTTCTGATGGGGTCCCTGCAGACGTGAGCCCTTGATGCTTTTCGCCAACATAAAGACCAGTATTCTCGATGGGTAAGAAGCCTACAGTTCCTGATGCAAATGGGGACTGTACCGAGTGGAAAACGACTTGGGATTTGGATTTCCGTGGAGGGTGGATTGGGCTTGGCTGGTCTTGGGCCGGGACTTTAGCAGGAACACGTGCCAAGTAGCTATTATTAATCCCCGGCAGGAACAAATATATAAACATTCGCCGGCCAAGACCATATCCGCCTCAGGCTCGACAACTCCAAGCTTTCATTTCCTCTACCACCAGTTTTCTGGCTGGCCTTGCGTCCTTATAAGGCCTCTGCTTTCTGCCCATCCCCAAATCCTCGCAGGTCGCTCGTCATTTTCGAGGCCTCAGGCAGGGTGTTTGCTCAGTCTTATCGGCCAACGACGTCATGAATTTCCATCCTGTGAGTTTTAGTACCCCACTGTCCCAGGCTCATTATCGAATGCCTTCCAGTTTGAAGTCACGATCCCTCATATCATCTATGCCTGCCTCGGAGGTTTCGTCGTCCTGGTAGGCACCCTATTACTCCCTATGACAAACGAAGCTTCCTAACTCCAGCACAGTTCGGCATGTTCTCGCTCTTCCTGCGAGAGCGCGTAAGTTGTCTGTTTCCTGCACAGCTTCTTGAGTCTCATGTCGTCGCAGTTGTATATTGGTGAAGCGTGTTGGGCATTCCTTTTTGGTGTAATCATAGGTGAGTCGTGCTTCACTTCGCCTCTGATCAGTCAATAACGTATTGTCTAGGTCCCTACTGTGCAAATATCTTTGATCCACGCTCTTGGGGAAATGGCAACCCAGATGCTGTTAATACTATCACTCTTGAATTCACTCGTGTCATCCTTGCCGTCGGTGTTTTTGCTATTGGAGTCGAGTTACCCAAAGCGTATATGGCCCGTCACTGGAAAAGTCTATTCTTCTTACTATTTCCAGTCATGACATGGGTATGTTCCGTTTATCGTCACCACTCCGCCTATCCACTCATCATGTGCCCTAGGGCTGGTTTGTCTCTGCTGGCTTAATCTATGCCTTTATCCCGGGCCTCAACTTCCTCTCCAGCTTAGCCGTTGCTGCGTGTTTGACCCCGACTGATCCAATTTTGGCTGCCGCTGTCGTCGGTGGAAAATGGGCTGATAAGCACGTCCCCGCTCATATTCGACATCTCTTGGCGGCAGAGAGCGGATGTAATGACGGAGCAGCCTACCCCTTTCTTTTCTTGGCCCTCTACTTGATACTCGACAAGAGCACTGGGCATGCTATACGTGATTGGTTTTTGCTTCTATGGCTTTGTGAGTTCCATGTTGTCTTGAGGGGATTCCTTGGAGTGCTGACGAGTTGCAGATCAGGTTATCGTCGGCATAGTTATTGGGGGTCTTCTGGGCTTTGCCTTCCGGTATCTCATGAAATACTGTCAACGTCATGACCTCATCGACAGGCACTCCTATGTTGCCCAATATGTCTCACTTGCGATGTTGACAATTGGTGTATGTTCCTTACTTGGATCAGATGACCTACTTGCGGCGTTCTCATGTGGCACCGCCTTTGCCTGGGATGGTTTCTTCAACCGGCAAACAGAAGAATCGGTGTTCAGCTCAGTCATTGACTTGCTGTTCAATATAGCGGCGTTCGTCTTTGTCGGAACATGGATGCCTTTTGATAAGTTCCAAGATGCGGAACTCACGCTCAGTGTTTGGAGATTGATCGTCATCGCCATCCTGGTCTTTCTTCTCAAGCGCCTGCCTATTATGATTGCGTTATACAAATTCATTCCCGACGTCAAAACATTCCGGGAATCCTTGTTCACTGGTCACTTCGGTCCTGTCGGCATTGGTCAGTCATTCGCTTTACCTATCAGAACGGAGTCTAGAGCTGATATTTTATATAGGCGCAGTCTTCATCTCTACGCTTGCTGCCGAAGTGCTGCATACAGGTCATGACAAGGAAGAAGTACCACACAATGAACAAACAGAACTCTTACGAAACACTATCCAACCAATCGTTGCGTTCATGGTCCTCTGCTCCATCACTATCCACGGTCTTTCCATCCCCTCGTTCTCTCTTGGCCGTCGTGTTCATTCCGTCTCACGTACCTGGTCGAGAAGAGATACCACTGAAGCAATTCCGGATTGGACTAATCAAACCCGAAGAGTCACGCGCCCAGAGGAAATTGTTATCAACCGGGATCATGTCGATATGATGGAGAAGGGAGAATTGGATACTAGTTCAGGGGGGTTGACGGAGGGACAACCAAAGACCCGCGAGTCAAGTCAGACGGAAATTCACCTCGGAGAAGACGGAGGGCACGTGGAAGAAGTTAAGAGGCGAGGATCCGAGCGCCGAGATACGGACGAAGGCAGTGCGGAGACGAAGGTCAACGGACACCTTGGCGAGCACATGGGCAGAGAAAGGGAAGACTACCGGGAGGAACTTCCACCCGACGGAGAGGAACAGTATCTTGAATGGGTAGAACCGCGTCATCGGATCATCGAAAGACGGCAGGGTCCCGGTTCGGATGTGCGTATTTTGCTGTTTTTATGGCCTTCTTGACGAATCTCTACTGACGTTATCCATCAGGTGGATGTTGAGGTTACGAACGAAAACAATGGAACAGCTACTTCGACATCGAGCCTCAGTTCGCAGCGCAGGTCCAGAAGCAAGGACAGGAGCCAACATGTTCAAGACAAATGGAAGAGGGGTATTTCGGTGGCGCAGAAGGATGCTGAGAAGTTCGAGGGAGCTGTGAAGGGTGTAGAGAAAGAAGTGAAGGAAAAGGTCACTCCGAGTAAACGGAGGGATGCGATATCCCTGTCCCCGTCTCCTCCCGTGAAGGGTTCTGAATCGAGTGGGAACGACGACGATGACGAAGGATGGGCATCTGAGACGAGCGACAGTGGCCAACCTCTCGCTGGACCGAGCACAGATACGTCATCAAGTGCAAAGGTAGAGGGAAAGAAACGTTCGCGAGGATTCGGGATCGGCAGAAAAGGCCGTCAACGCGTCTCGCTTCGACGGTCATTAACGCCCGTGCACGTGAGTCATCACGAGGGTGAAACTGACAATGGTGAGGAGAGTCGAGGGCGTAGCGGTGCAACTGGCGCGAGTTGGACTCACCCCAGGGTTGGTGCTCCGCATGTGGGGGCAGGATCAAGCAGACCCAGGACTGCGGATTCGGCGATTAATCAGCGATTGGAGAGTCTCAGGGCACAGGCATCTCGGCCACCAACTAGAGAGGCTTCGCCATCGCGCAGTGTGAGGTTCGTTGATGTATCAGGGGACGGTGGTACACTTAGTGCGAGAACTTCGAGAATATGGGGTGACATGACGCCAACTTCCCCGCGATCTCCGGAGAGGCCTACAAGTCCGGGTGGAATTGAGAAAGTGGAGAGCAGTGCAAGCTCAAGCGCCAGTCTTGGTGGTGGGAGAAGATAAAGAGGCGACGACAGGTGGTGGATGCGTTGAGGTTATGACTTGTGACGATGTTATGTGTTGACATGATTCTTCCTCGGGTTTTGATGCACGATAAGCTTCTTGGTTGCTTTCGGATTTTCGGTTGTGATGGATAACTTTTGGAGTAAGAACGGATGGTTTGGAAGGGGCAAAAGTAGCGCACAAGCAGGGTTCTGTGAAACCGATACTTAGTACCTTGATGATACCACCTCCTGTGATGCGGGACATGTAGACATGGTTTCTTTACCTATCAACCTCCCTTGTAATCATCCTGACTAATGTCTCTTTTATTTCTTGTCATCCTCTATTTTGTATTAGTAGCCTAGGTCTACTATTTGAGTTCAGATTCATGCCAGTCCACGCTGCCTGCCTACCATCACAAAATCCATGATCCAGGTGTCTAAGTAGTGACGTCGGCTGGTATGTGCGATAATGCAGTGCGCACGCACATGATTGATGTTCATCTGCAAGAATTGAACTCGGTGGTAGGTATGTACTACTTGATAAAAGAGATAGGTCCCCACACTTGTCAACAAAACAAGTTTGGGAAAGATCAGCAATGACAGCGTGCCATTTTACCACGTTGTTCAACGTAGAACGGATGTCAAACATGGATCACTCTCGCAAAGTTGGAGGCTTGCAGATACATAGTTCGGTGAGTGGTCGTAAATCCCATCAACATGATAATCGGAGAAAGGCCGGACTGATAATGGATACATTGCTCCCCGAATCGCCTTCTACCCTCTTGGTGAAGAGGACAAACCGAGAAGTCCACAACGCCAAGAATGTCTGCGTAGTGATTTACAGCCATTGAATTTTGAAGGCCTGAGATGTGATGCAACGAGCAGGTTGGTGCACTGGAGTAGGAGAGGCATTGATCAACAGATCAAGTCCGCATAGGGATCCGCCGGTTAATTACGGGACATCCAGTCTCTATTTTCTCTTTCAATCCTCATCTGCGCAGTGCGCCGATCAGGTCATGGAGCACCAGTCAAAATCAGGGGCGCCTGTCAGGGATAATGTCGTGCGTGGCATTTTTTGAAGTCTAATGGTATATCTTTATCCGCGCCAGGGGATGAGCTTAGAAATGGGGTAAGTAGAAAGGAACATGGTATCCTACTGGTATTGAACCATGTCGAATTGTGTCTGGTGCTTGATGAACGAGTCACTCCGGTTTCCAAAGATCGGCTTTTGCAAGGCTCCGTAACGTAATGAAAGAATGAACGATATAGCGGATTGATGATACTTTTGCGACCAAGAGCGAAAAACGAACTGTGGTATTGAGCCTTGACCAGGGAATAAACGTGGATTGGGTGACTCTGTGTGGATCATTCTCCCCGGTTACCTTGCCATGTGGATCTGTCATCGAGTTGTGGAGGTTGAACACCTCCTATTCAAGATATTCGCACAAGGCTTATGACAAGACAATTTGAGAAAACATGTTATAGGCATGTGGGTCAGGGAAGGGATGTGTATCATATCTCTGAGTTACCATTCAGTATGGTTGCCTAATAAGGTTTCAGTTCCAATTTTATTCACTTTGCGGGAAATTGGAGAGACCATACTGCCTGTATCTTCTAGCGGACGACGCCCAGTCTACATCAAGCTCGGACGAGTTGACACATGATGACAGCAAGACAACTACTTGGAAGAGTATACCGTCCAATAGCAGGCTTCGGAGGAATATTAATTCCGGGTAAAGGAGCGCACTATGGGTAGTGTGGGTTTAGTTCTGATGACTCCTAACTCAATGGCACCATAGATACTCTGAAAAATAAGGTCGACTACCCTGCTCCGAGCGTTTTCCAGAAGAGCTTTTATTTCATTGAATTTATCTGATTGTTCGACGAAGCTGTATCTATAGGGAGTAGGAATTTTCGAAATTGCAGCGCCAAAGTGCTGCTCTGGAGAAGAACCGCCGTGTACGGACTAAAGGGGAAAGGACGAATAAGGAGCCGTGGGAATGCTTGTGGTAGAGAGCTGAGTCGTTGGTGTCCCACTAGCTGCTCCGTCCTGCAGATTCACCAACCTCAGATCATCAAGTACAACTTGCCATATCGCCATTATTTAAGACCCATCATGTCTCCAGAAAGCAGCATAGATACCTTCATCCTCCATCCTAAGTCAACATGTCTCCCGTTCTCGCTGGCAGCACTTTCATTCGACCTCACATCAACCTCGGCTATGGTAATGACCGCCCGGACGGCATTAACACCCTCCCAGACCTCGTCGAATTCGCTGCCAAGCACAATCCAGACCACATCTTCGGCCAGCAACTTCGTGCCAATGACCCGACCAATCCCTGCATCATCACTTTCTCTCAATTTGCTTCCGCCGTAGAGCGAGCCTCTGCATGGCTCGTAGGCGTTGGTGCCACCACCGGCCGTACCAAGCGGGAGGTCAAGGTCCCTCCTGTTGCCATCCTACTCGGCAGTGATATCGGTCTTTTCGCCTACATGTGTGCCTTGTTGAGGATAGGTACTCCCGTGAGTCTAACTTTTTAACAATAATCTTCTATTTCTCACCATCTGTCAATTTATCATCTCTGCAGGTACTCGTCCTGTCCGCTCGCTTGACTCCTGTCGCTATTCTTCACCTGTTGAGGAAGACCAACCCAAGTGCCGTCCTCATGTCCAACCAGGTTTCTCATTCTGTCAAGGAAACCATTGAGCTCTTCGAGAACGAGAAGCCTGAAGACTTCGTCCTTCCTAAGTTTATCGAAACCGTTGGTTATGAAGACTTCCTGAATCCTACCGGTGCCATCGCCGAATACCCCATTCCACCCAAGTACCCCATCTTCGCGCGCGACGACCTAGGCGCCTTTATCATGCACTCCTCGGGTACCACTGGTCTCCCCAAGCCTATCCTCCACTCTCAGACATTCCCCCTTCTCTTTGCTGCCTGCCATCGCTTCCCTGAGCAGAAAGAACCATTCCGCTATCAAGTCTCCACTCTGCCATTGTATCATGTACGTATTCATTCGATACAATCTCCCGAAATTCGATCTCTAAATGATTTACTTTAGGGATACGGTCTTTTGGCTACTACCCTTTCTCTCTCGATTGGTCTGCCATTCGTCTTGCCTCCAGCAACCGTTATCCCCACCGGCAAGACCACCCTTGCCATGCTCAAGTCTTCGGGAGCTCGCTACATGCTTTCCGTTCCGTCTATCCTTGAGGATATCTTGAGGCTTCCCGGTAAAGCCGGTTTAGAGGCACTTCAGGAGCTCGAGGTTGTGGCCATTGGTGGCGCCGCCATGAAGGAGAATGTTGGGAAGGAACTCGTTGAGAACGGAGTCAACCTCCTTAATCACTGGGGTAAGATAAATCCATTCTGCTTAGGATTTGGGTCGGAATCTCACATCATTTTAGGTTCTACGGAAACCGGTGCTATCGCTCCTATTGAGCGTATTCCTCGCGGTTATGACTGGCATTACCTCATGCCCCGTACCGATACCGGACTTCGCTTTGTTCCGTTGGAAGAGGGAGGCAATGTTTACCGTGTCATCGGTCATCCTCCTGGTTGGCCCGAGGAATACATCGTCCAAGATCTCCTTCAAGCCCATCCCCAATCCAACAAGCAATTCAGGATTTTGGGTCGCGCCGATGACCTTATCGTCCTTGCTACTGGTGAGAAGGTTCGCCCTACCACCCTGGAGCAGACCGTCGCCGAGCACCCTGACGTCAAGGACGTGCTCGCTTTCGGTGAAGGTCAGGTAGCCCTCGGTCTCCTTGTCGAGTTGAAATCCACTTCTACTTGGGACATCAATGACGCCGATTCCGTCGAGGCTCTCCGCGTTTCCATCGACCCCTACCTCGAGAAGGGTAATTCGTTCATCGATGCTCACGGAAAGGTCGCTAGAGAAATGTTGATCTTCACTCGCCAAGACAGCGACCGCCGTTTCCTACGCACCGATAAGGGTAGTCTCATCAGGAAGGCCAACCTAGCCCTCTTTGAGAAGGATATCAAGGAAGCATATGAGCGCGCAGACCTTCTTGGTGCAAGCCCCCTTCCTCTTCCTTCTGAGGATAACGGCAATGCCCTCTTGACCGCCATCCGCAATCACATCAAAGCCGTCACTCACGCAGCCACCACGTCCGCCGACAATGATGACATTGACTTCTTCGAGATCGGAATGGACAGCCTCCAGGCCACCCGTCTCCGCCGTGCTATCCTGAATGGCCTCAAAGTCACTAAGGGCCTTCCTGCCCCTGTCACTGATCTCGACTCGGACTTTATTTTCGAGAATTCGTCCACCCTCAAGCTCTACAATGCGGTTAAGGGTGTTATGGAGGGCAACTATAATGCCGATGACGAGACCAAGGAAACCAAGAGGATTAGGGCTATGGAGGACATGGTTGAGAAGTACCGTCAGCAGCTCGCTTCTTACGCCGACGTTGCCGCTGAGGCTCGTGAGAAGAGGAAGGCCTATTCTGGTGAATACGATGGGCGTAAGGTTGTCCTGTTGACCGGATCGACTGGTAGCTTGGGATGCTTCCTACTTGCCCGCATCGCGAGCGACGAGACTGTCAAGAAAGTCTACTGCCTGAATCGTGCCACCCCTGGTGCCGATGTGCGTCAGAGGCAGATCAGCTTGATGAAGAAGAGAGGAGCCGAGCTCGAGGACAAATACTGGGACAAAGTTGAGATTCTCGAATCCGAGCCTAGCAAGCTCGACTTGGGTCTCGGTGAAGCCAAATACAATGAAGTACGTCATATCCTGACCATCAGGCAAGAGAGCTTTAACTCAATCTTATCTCCCTAGCTCGCCCATATCACCCACATGATCCACAATGCTTGGCCCGTCAACTTTAACCGTAACCTCGCATCCTTCGAGCCTCACATCAAGGCTTTTACCAACCTCTTCCGTCTCGCCATCAAGAGCTCCGGTACCCGTCCTGTTGGCTCGCAACCCACTCGTATCCTCTTTACTTCTTCCATCGCCGTCGTAGGCCGCTTCCCTGTTCTCAACCCCGAAGGACCCCTCGAGGTTCCTGAAGTCCCCATGGACGCCATCAACTGCGCTGATTTCGGCTACCCCGAAGGCAAATGGGTCTGCGAACGCGTCGGTTTGGCCGCTAACGAGGAATATGGTCAGGGTGATGCCCTTGTCAGAGCCTCCACTGTTCGTATCGGTCAGATGACTGGCCCCGAGGGCTCGGGTGCCTGGAACGAGAGCGAGCATTTCCCCCTCATCGTTCACTCTTGCGCTGCTCTCAAGGCTGTTCCGAAACTCGTCGGCTCCTTGTCCTGGATCCCCGTCAACCGAGCGGGTGATGCTATTACCGACATGCTCTTCTCCAAGAGCTTCAGGCCGATCTATCACATGGAGAACCCGTCTCGACAATCATGGGATGGTCTCATCGCGAACTTGGCGTCGATTTTGGGTGGATCGCAGCCCCTGCCTATTGTTCCCTTCGGCGAGTGGTTGGAGCGGGTTAAGGCTGCTGGAGAGGAGAAGAACCCTGCATTCAAGGTGATTGGCTTCTTGGAGAATGATTTCGTGCGGATGTCGAGTGGGATTGTTATCTTGAGGACTGCGGAGACGAAGCTTGATTCACCGGCTTTGGTAAAGAGCACTGCCCTTGATAGGAGACACTTGGAGGAGTACATCGCGTACTGGAGGCGGGTTGGTGCTATGCAGTGAGCAAGTGGATTACGCAGGGTTTGGTCGGGCATAGAACATTATTAGAGTCATCAATGTTAGAGTTATCAATGTAATTCTTATATCCCTCAGCATTACTTAGTCTGTACGTATATAATATTTCAAGTGCAATGTAGACTTTTTACAATTGGTGCATATATCTACCATAACCGGATGCTTCGAGGATGAAAATCACTGTCACAGTCCATCTAATTTTAGCGTAGAACACCTGACACCCAATTGGTAACAGAAGCTGACCAATCGATGACTCCATGCATTGGGACCGGTCCCTGGAGTCTGCAAACACTCGAATACAAATATAAGGCGTCAGTAAAGGTGAATCTACTTGGCCTATGGATGGTAGGTGACGCAAACTTCCTTCGCGACTGCGCAAGGCCGCCTGGGCTGTGGTTCGGATACGGAAGCGAATAGATGTGGGAAGATACAGGGTCAGGCGCCGGAAGATGACGTTTGGAATGCTGAATTCCAACAAACAAGCCTGTTCCTTCCCTGCACGCCCGGCGTTAACATGGAGGGAAATGGAAATGGCTGTCAGAAGCTGCTTTACACTCCTTCACTCCGCTCCTTCATGTCCTCGCTCCACTGACACCCTTACGCAGTTCCTCCACAGCTTTTTCAACTTGTTCTGCAGTCCACTTGTATATCATCCTCTTCTTCCAGCTGTGTAATACTCTAAACGCCGCCAAAATTCCGAAATGGCTCAAAACTTCGAAAACGTGGACCACAGCGGTCCCGCCACTTATCAATCCGTGGATTACTCGAGATCCCTAGGGAAAAGTTATATTTTCCTGACAACTCTCTTCCTCTCTGTCGTATGTATCAACGTGCACTGATGTCATGATCTCTCAATCACTCACACGTGTACGCAGGTTGGTTGGGTGACTGCACTCGTTTCCCAATCCGTTGTGACGGCAAAGGGTATGTTATCCCATGTACGCACCAGCGCTCTCCTCCCTTACCCTTTGGCTATTCAGTTGGCAATGACCTCGTTGGAACCCTTTGGTTCGGAATGATCCTGCAACTCGGCGTTATCTTGGGTCTGATTGTCACCTTTACCAACGACACTCTCTTCCAATACGGCATCCCCCTCGCCATCTTCGCTGCTCTGGCGACGTCATTCGGAGCCCAAGGTGTTCATCTCAACGTCTTCCATGGCATACCATCACAGAAAGCCCTTGCAGCCGGTTGGCTGATTACGTGCATCGTCAATGTGGTCTGGATCCTCATTCTCTCCTCCGAACCCTCCTCGTTCGTTTACCGTTTCGTCGCGTCCAATGGCCGCGTAGTGGCGTTGTCAGGCGGCCCTACCGGCGCCAACGTCCAGAATGTGAACACAAATATGGATGCGTTCGCGACAAAGTACAACACGGAAGGCACTTTGCCCGATAACCAACAGCGGAACGGGAGCGTTGTTGGAAGTTTGGTGGGCAATGGCGAGAATAGAGGGTCGAGATTGCGAAGCAGCGTGGCCGCTGACCCAGAGACGCATAGACGCAGGTCCGCTGGTGTATGGAGTACCCCACCTCAAACTCCGGTGCGAGGTTCGATGAGGGATGTGCCCCCCGCTCCAGATTCAACTGCACCACCTGCGGATGTTAGTGAACCTGCGCCTGGGACGAGACCGACCTCGGAAGGGAACGAAGACCCTAACAGGCCAGTCAGCGCCACCCGCACCAACACGGATATGGGCCCTCCTCCGCAACAGCTACCTAGGGCTTTGGCACTCTTTGACTGTGAGTTGGGTATTAGTTCAAGGTCAAGTTCTAATTCGTTAATGCGTTGCTATCAGATACTGCGTCACCTGCCGATCCGTATGAGTTGTCGTTTAGCAAGGGGGAGGTATTGGAGATTCTCGACAAGTCGGGTAAATGGTGGGAGGCGATTAGAAGGGATGGGACCAAAGGAAGTGAGTGCCCTTCGTGCTTTGACCTGGGTGTGCTTGCTGAATGTGTTATATGGCAGTTGCCCCCTCCAATTATCTCAAACTCATGTAATCGCTGTCTCCTGTTTCTTTGGCGCTTTTATGTGTTACCTGACAGATTATTATGGCCTTTGACGACGATGACGTTCCTGTTTCCTCAATATCGATATTCTTCCGTGTACTTGTTCTCAATATACTTGTTTAGTGACGACAGCCTCTTCGGAAGTGATGATGGTCCGAGAAGCTGGAAGGGTCGAGGTGCGCCGAGAGGAGCATAACTGAGGACGGGGGACGCTTAAGCCCACCCCCATTGAAATGATCAGTAAGGATGATCTTTTTGTGCATTGACTGGCCAAGACGACTCATTATTGAATGGGAGGACCTTAGGTATCATTTTGTGCGAGTCTGGGTGTATCGATGTAACAACAATTGTCAAGCCAAACGGCCGCCCGCATCCATCATGAGCTCTGTGGCTGTCTCATTTATAAGATGAATCTCAGCTCCCGGCGGCGTTCTCGAAGGATTAACGAGCTACACGGCTTATAGCGCTTAAAATTCTCATCACTCATCGCCATCATTATCATTGCCAGTCCGCTTACTGCAAGATGTCCTTCTGCTATTCCACTAGTATTGGGTGGCATGGGTACGTTTGGCTCCATCACAGTAGAAGACGTCAAAAGCACTAAGCGTAACACCAATCTTTAGCGTTTACGCCCGGTTGTGGGGAGAAGCAGGGCGAGAGGCTGACCATCTAGAATGCACGGCCCAAGACGCAACGACTGTCTCTTCACCAGACCTCTCCACACTCTCTGGCATGAATGCCATTAACAGAAGGTCCACCTCGTCGCAAACAATAAATATAATGCGATAGCAAGGACGTGCATTGTAGCGTATATTAGCGGACAGGAAACGGTTGACATTGTACGGTCAGTGTGTCATTGAAGAGAAGAACGCAAGGGAGCAGTCGCGAGGCGCTCACACAAATTTGCAGGTGCTGGAACTGCCGCTGAAACGTCACGTCAGCACTCCGAGTTGGCAGCCAAGGTTGTCCATTGCTGACGGAAGTCCAAGCTCAGTTTGCTATGAAAAGAGGACGGCACAATGAAAGGTGGGCTTCCATAACGGGAAAGTGGAAAGGAACTCATAAACGTACATAACTCGTTCAGATTCCGCAATCGCTGATACGTTTAACGCTGAGCGAGATAAGGATCAGAATCATGCCGCTGACCCTTCTCATGTACAACCTTCCCAAGCTTGGCGAAGGCACTCGTTGAGAACGGTTAGGTGCGCGGAAACAAAGGCCTTATTTTCTTGGATTGGTAAGCTTGTGAGCGGGGAAACAGTAGCGGCATGAACCCAGTTCACAGCAAAGAACTTACGCTATGTGTCTGGATATGGCCAGCGCGACTATTTGAGGGTGAATATTAGACTTAGCGCCAGGTGTCACAGGATACATGCTTCTGACAGGCCTCATGGTATGTGGTACAGCCTCGCCCTACGCCCTTTCTCTAGTGCTTCCATCGTCCATCCCTGCTCTGTTGCCCATCGCACACCATCTACCACCTCTTCCTCCTTGTGCGCTTGGGGACATGCCACACTTGGGCTTCTGGAAAAAGCTGGTGAACCGGAGGGATGATCCTTCTGCTGACAAACCTGGTACGCACCCCACGTTACCCTTTGGAGGGTTCAGGCCACTGATAAGCTCCCTTGCCCGTCGTACACTTTTATGCACCACAGAGTCTCCTGCGGAAGAGGGATCCAAGGGCGAACAACCCGCTAATGCAAAACAAAGATCTTCCCAGAAAGGGGAAGGGAAGTCGAATGGCAGACACTTTGCGGCAGAACCTGGTGCGAACGCTCACCGTGCTTCAGAGAGTCCACATTATACTCATCGAGAGTCCGTTAGCCTTTGACAGTGGCGCCAATCGCCTCCAGAACGCTAGCAAACCTGCCACCAACCCACCCCCTGCCACCTTGGACAGGCCTCGCACGAAAGTAAAGCTCAAGGACAAGACTTCTGCCACAAGACCGGGTGCGGCCATTATAACACTCCAGAAAAACCCTTCCGCTCACAAAGCACTTCGACAGATTCCATTCATGGTACTGGCTTCTTTTCGAATTATCGGGATTTCGTGATCAATCAACCCATGATAATTGACAAATCTCAAGCTATGCACAACGTCATGCAAGGAGGGACTGGTACGAGCCTTGTTCACTGAACCTGTTATTGGACCTGATCCATTTGACCACGCGTTTAGCTCTCGAAGTCCTTTCTCGGGAGATGACGGAAGGCGTCGATGTTGACTCCTCTGCTCGATGGCCTCCCCCCTCATGTTACCCCGGCACTCGCGTCTCGCTCATCACCAAAATCCAAGACTGGCTCTTCGACGACCATCGCAAGTGGGATATTCTCTGGCTGAACGGACCTGCTGGCGTCGGCAAGTCTGCGGTCGCGCAGACCATTGCCGAGTTCGCTCTCGAGAGAGGTGTTCTAGGAGCAGCGTACTTCTTCTCGCGGCCCAACGAACGTCACAACTATCTCAAAGTCTTCATCACTCTCGCATACCAGCTCGCTGTCCGCTTCCCCGGCTACCAGCCCCTTGTAG
>JAEUWN010000700.1:0-23670 GCA_018524465.1 Podaxis pistillaris | reverse complement strand
GACATCAATGGAGATGAAGAGGATTGATCACCCGTGAGGTAGCTTTGATAGCATTCCCACCCGTGTGATGTGACCATCCCACTGACTGTCTTTGGGCTTGATAACCAGAATTTCGACTGATTGCCAGATTACACCAGTCTCTTGCTCACAATACCCCTTCAAACTAGCTACACATATACCCGTAGAGTGTGTACAACATAATACCAGCTTATTTTTGTCCCATAATAGCCTTGGACTTTTTCCGAAGGCGCACATCATTTAGTTGTCCCACTGACCGTCCAATGACTGTAACTTGCTCAGCGTTGAACGTATCAGCGATTGCGGTGAACCTTCCTTACATAACATGGCCTATCCGCAGATATACCCTACAATGCATTTCTCCAACACTCGCCCAAAAAGCTCTTGTACTGGCATTTAGGCCATGATAGAGAGAAAACGTGAGCTAGCTAAGGTTGCGATTTCGCTCGAAAAAGTCCACTGTCCCAGGTAGAAATTCACTTACACCACCCACCACCGTTGGCTCCTCCTCTCTCTCCTTCCTATCTATCTCGCCAACACCAACAATAGTGATTTCCCCCCTCCTCATCGAACCCCACGGGCTGTGTATCCTGGCAACGAGGTCACATAAGACACCCACGCACCCTACGCCGACCCTCTACTGTATGTCTCCCATATGTTCTTGCTGCCGCATAATATTGATGTGCTTGCAACGAGGTGAACATTTGTGTCAGAGAGAAAGGGGAGGTGTGTCGAGGAGGTGGCCGCTGTGCCTTGGGCCGTACATTCCGGATGAGAGTCAGCTCCCGCCCCGCTTCTTTCAAAACCAGGTGCAGACACTAAAGAGTGGTATTACGCATAACGCGTTTGACGACTTCTCTGTAATGAAGGAGGCAAACACATTCATGCCGTCTAATACTACCCCTACCTCCGCCCGTGTCCTCACATCATACGAGAGACGTGTCTATTGTTCATTCCCACCCTAGCCGCAAGGTCTTCATGAGACCGGACGGATGTCAACGTCGGGTTGTGCGCCAACTGGAGTAATCCCTTCGGCGCGTCGTTGTCCTACCTCAGGATATGAAAATATGTGAGCTCCGGTAACCGAGAGACAGGAACACATACGTCTGCGGGCCAGCCTTTCGCCCCGGGAACCAGGGCAAGACCTGAAAAGTATGCATTTTTGTGCTCGTTCACATACCTTCTGCCTATTCGGCATTGCAGGCGAGCCAGAAGTCGGCTCCTCCGTGTTTTTCCACAATCTTCACAATTGATATGGTATCTTTGAGAGAGGCAGGTGTAGGCCCATAGAACTTGAAAAGGAGGTGATTTTCCGACGTATTTGTGCCTTTTTGCGGAGATGTTGTGTTTGTGAGGGCGGACATAGAATTATCATCTAAGAGTTCGAAACACTCTTGCATCACTGGTACGAGTGAATGAGACCAGAACGAGAAAGCGTAGCATAGAGCGAACGTACGGATACAAGCACCTTGATTGAGAATCTCAACTACCGCCCCTGTTGCCATTTCGATTTCCCGGAAATTGGTCAGCGTGAAGGTTGCGGGCAACACAGGAGCAAGTCATACGCCATCATCTGTCAGTGTATACGAGTGTGGATATACCTAATACAGGAATCATAACTCCTATGCGATACATCGTTGCGGCATGAACCAGTGCCACTTTTTGTTGCTCTCCCATGAAACGGGAAAGTGTCGCAACAAAGGCCAGATCTGTCGCAGCTCCTTTTGGGAACAACACCGGATAATTCCCCAAAACAACTCAATCACCACAGCAATGGTATTCTCGCCATATCCAAGCAAGAAAAATGCATGACGCTTATCCACCCGTTTGTGGTTCTCAAAATCCTACAGGTGAGGCATCAACACTCGACAAATTAGAGACAAGGAACAAACGATTACCAGCAGTTTTGCGTTGGGCCGCCTGTCCGCTAGCTTTGAAAGGAGTATGCTATCCCATTTCGAAATACTACGAGTTCGAACAAAAGAAGAGGGCCGCTGTAGTACGGGAATAAGCATGAAGGGTTTCAGAACACTCGCAAACTCACAAGTTTATTTAACTGGCTCAGACACCAGCTCATGTTCACATATATACCTGACGAATTGTCTGTTGCAGATAGAGCATTAAAGTCAAAGTCACGAGGCGCATCCGATAGTTCATTGCCCACCTCAGAATGCTCCAATAGTATACATAGGACGCTGAAGAAAACGTCGCGGAAACGATATAATGCAGCTCTTGCATTCTGCCAGTTGTCGACATTGTCCTGGGATGGCCAGCTAAGCGCCTCTCTCACGGATTGGATGATCTCCTGACTATCTTGTATCACTTTATCATTCCCTAGGATCAAGGCAAGCACCATGTCTGACTGAAGACTTCGTAAATTTGATAACACAAAATCTCGAAGGTTGGCGGCCACAGTCAAGTGTGATCTTTCTATCAGCCTTTCAACGGAAAAACATCCCGAACGACTCGGATCGGTCGAATAACCGAAAAAAGCGGCATGGAAGAGACGTAGCGGTGTCTTGGAAGCGTCATCAGGTTCTGGGACGATCACGATGGAAGGAGTCTGCGCATGGCGGCATAAAAGGTCGTGCGAATGATGCGCAGCAGGGTACGAATGTCTCATGCCGGCAACTGGTGGCCCCAGTAGCGAAAGCTGAAGGCTACGAGAATTCGACGCGTGACAGGCCACAGGTTATCAGGAACATCCGAGAAAATGCGGGTATACAGCAGGTCGAGATCCAGCATCGGGTTTCGTGATCCGGTTACATGCGAATGCTTGACAGCTGCGAGAACGTCGTTGAGACACCCGTTGGGATCGGAGAATTCGGGACTTTCAATGTACATGAGGGAGGTGCTGGCGAGCGCGAAAAGCCCAGAAGCTTTGTTGATGATCGGGTTAATGGCGTCTTCGGATGCACAAGAACCGTTGACATCTTCGGCGTCACCTCTGTATTCATCGTGTATCTCCTTGAATCTTGCGCGAATGAAAGTCTCTGTATCGCTTCTGGCCTCATCCGTATCAACCGGGAGCTTCTCCCGCCAGCATTGTACAATATGGTCAGCTCGAGAGAAGGGTCGTTTGAGATGTGACTCGGATCTGCTGCATATCATCCAGATGATTGGAAGGGAGGTGTTGGTGAGGATGAGGCTGTTGATGAGCCCGATGATCTCCAGCTGAGCTCGCTCCCCATTGCATTCGTTCAACCCATCCAGGACTATAAGGTGCTTCTGCCCACGGGACAGCAATGAGAGCGACTCGACAATCAACTTTTGAATTGAACGCTTGGTGCTTTCTTCAGCAGGTCTGGATCTGCAGCCAACGCCTGGACCACCAGGCCCTAGTAGCCAGGGAAGCGGATAGCGAGCTGGTATGCGAGAGTGATGAAGACTTCGAAATAGTTGTGGCGCTCCTTGGGCCGCGAGAACAAGTATGCTGCCCCCAGTACGCCCTTCTCGGCAGCAAACTCGGCGATGGTTTGTGCGACTGCGGACTTGCCGACGCCAGCGGGTCCGTGCAACCAGAGAAAATCCCACATGTGATCACCGTCGAAAAGCAATTTTGAATTCCGGCGGTCAGGGAGACGCGAGTGCCAGGGTAACATGAAGGGGCAGCGAGTGGATCGGCAACAGGGTTGCTGGCGTTCTTGAGGGAGGTAATACTATTGCCGGATCCTATTGGACTCTTGATCAGTATAAGGCGGTTTTTCCGCAATGCGGCGGGTATTCGCACCAGGTTCTGTTGCAGAATATTTGCCCTTCGACTTTCCCTCGCTGTTATGGAAAAATCGCGAGCTTGTATTGGTGGACTGCCTATCCTGGGATCCCCCTTTCCAAGGAGATCCTGTGGAAGCATCTCATGGGCGAGCTTATCGGTGGTCTGAGCTCTCCAGTGGGTATCGCGGCATGAGTACCAGATTTGGTGGCAGGAGGACTGTCCTTTGGCTTCGCCGATCTTTCCCAGAAGTTCAAGAGCGGCATGAAAGGTGGCGTGCAAGAGTAAGCCATGGTCGATGGTGGGGTGATGGATGATGGAGAAACGAAAGTAAGACACATCTGCATCAGGCCTGGCCGTCTGTCAGAAACGCGTGCCCTGTGACAAGTCTAATGGCGGGCCCCAACCGCGGACCTGAATCTCGGTTACGAAACTGACTTTCGTCTCACACCAATATACGTCCTTTCTGAGCCCCCCCCCTCGCTGCACGGCAAGGAAACAACCCGCCGCTTGCTTTAATAACTAATTGCTAATGCTGATACTTTGGTGACGACTTCCAATAACTGGCCAGCCACGGTTGCGTGTATGTATCCTGTCATTGTCTGAACTAGCATTCGCTTTTTGGCACGTTTCTCTCGGTACGCTGACCATGAATGTCGATCCCTTTGAAGGACGTCGATATCCGCACCTGTGTCCTCTGAGACTGCAACGCATTTCCCCAATGCTTGCGTTTAGGGTTCTGTATTGGCGTTCAGGATTCGCTTGGCAGGTGCAGCAAACACGATGGCATTCACGATGTATGTTGCCTCCTAAGAGCTCCTAAAGAGGTGGCAAAACGATGGCAAGGGGAGGTGTCGCTGAATCATTGGTTAAAGAATGAGCGAGTCGGGAAGTGTCATGGTTCCCGGTAGAAAGATACTCCTTTTGGCCTCTGTGGGGTAATGGCATGTTCCATTTTCGCGTGATTGACTAGTTCTTTAGGCTTCATTTGTGGCGCGGCATCCCTGTACAACCAATGACGAAATTGCTCTTGCTACGCGATCCCAGTCCTCCTGGCGTTTCAACTATGACTATGTTAATGTCCGCTACCATGTTGGGTCCTGCAGGATATTTACAATAGAGCATATATTTGGGTCATGTACCCTACAGGACTATTTAGGGGCACGATCAAAACGAAAGGTGATCCGTCGGCTAAGAGATGAAACAAACGCGACACTGTTGCTGCAAGATCGGGGGCTCCGGTATGGGATGGTTGTGAGACGATGTAACCGATACTTTAAAATACTGCAGGTCAACGTATACGTCCGATCGCAACGACCGCCTGAACAAAGGTTGAAACAGGTTTTGAGGTGATCGTGTGGGAGCGTAAGCATAAATATTATGTCCGTGTGACACCAATGATGCTTGGCTTATTTATTTCGGCTCCACCCCACATTAGCAGCTCTTCGTACTGCTACTGATACCCCCATCTTTGGTGCTGGTCCTGCCTTCTCTACCCCCAATCACAGACAGAGAGAGTAGGACAGCCAGAGACCCATACTCATGCCCGAATTTTCGCGGACGGTAGTTGCAATCTTCAAGAGAGCCGCTCGTGAGCAGGTGCGTCTTCCAATCCTTCGCTATCTACGACGTGCTGGCAGAACTGACGCTGGATGGACTGGTTATCGTGTAATGTGTTTTAGGGTGGTCTGTTGAGCGGGAAGAACCCATCCGTTTACAATCCTGATGATCCCATCCGGGTATGGATCATCCAAGTTGGTCAGTGCTACGCTGGTCCATAAAGTGGAATCTTCATTGATCGTCGTTGATTGTGGTGTTGGATCTTGAACATTGGCGCTGGCGCCTACTGGTACAGGCATTATTGTGTGCACTGCAAGTCTGCTCTCGCTGGCGTTGAGGAAGCTTCGTCAGCCTAAAGTTATCGCAGAGGTGCTTGGCGGTATCCTTCTCGGTGCGTTGAATTGATCTGTTGTCCAGGGCATACAGAAATTGACGCCCATGTTCATCATTGCCGCCCGTCAGGTCCAACTGCATTCGGTGCGTCTTCTCCGCAGCCCTTGCAGGCTCTCTCTCACTTTTCTCCAATTCTCCTTCTGCAACTCATGCCCTTCCACACCCATCAACAACGTTAACCACTCCAGGCCGTGTGCCAGGCTTCACGGAACACATCTTTCCAGAAGCCGCCAAAGCCGGACTCAACCTCGTAGCCAACGTCGGCCTCTGCCTCTTCCTCTTCCTCGTCGGGCTCGAGATCGACGCGGGCGTCATCAGACGTAATGCTCGTCTCTCGGCCACGGTAGCCTTTGCGGGCATGGCTCTCCCTTTTGGGCTCGGCGCAGCACTCTCGATTCCATTATACAACCGGTTCATCGACCAAAATGTCCAGTTTACGCATTTCATGTTGTTCACGGGTGTCGCGTATTCAATCACGGCTTTCCCCGTGCTGTGTAGGATTCTGACTGAGCTCAAGTTGTTGGATACAACTGTGGGGATTGTTGTGCTTTCGGCTGGAGTAGGAAATGATATCAGTGCGTGTTTCTTCTTGCTCTTTCTGTTCGCCGCTGTGTTGATGCATTGTAACGCTCAGTTGGATGGACGCTACTCGCTCTCAGTGTTGCACTCGTTAATGCTGGTTCGGGCCTCATGGCCCTCTGGATTCTGCTTACATGTGTTGGATGGACTTTATTCCTTCTCTTCCCAGTGAAATTCATGTTTAGGTGGCTCGCAAAGAAGACTGGATCCAGTACGTCACCTCTCCTTATCAACTTCAAATCCTCCTCCCCCACCCTTTACCTACATTCACCTGTCTGTTTCGTCACCTGAACCGACGCTAACATGCGGCCTGTCTGGCTCCCTTCCTCATTTGCGCAGTTGAAAGCGGTCCAACGGTCTTCTTCATGACTGTGACAATGATGGCGTTATTTGGATCCGCCTTCTTCACTGACATTATTGGTGTACATGCTATTTTTGGTACGGACTTCTTCGACTGTCACATTGCTCGGGACTAATTTAATTCTGCCGATAGGTGCTTTCCTCGTGGGATTAATCGTGCCCAGAGAGGGCGGACTCACAATCGCATTGACAGAGAAGTTGGAAGACATGGTCACAATCATATTTTTACCGCTCGTGTGTCCTCTTCTCTGCCGACCCCGTGTTTCACTCCGTTGACATGCCCTTCCTCTTACTCGTAGTATTTCACCTTATCTGGACTATCCACGGATTTGGGGCTTTTGAACAATGGTACGCGTCCAGGTGTATGCCCTCCGATAGCGGCTTAATGATAGTCGTGTCACTTGTGTGTCACCAGGGATCACATGGGGATTTACTATCGCCATAATGACCCTCGCCTTTACCGGTAAATTCGGCGGGTGCACACTCGCAGCACACTATTTTGCAGGCTTCAACTGGCGCGAATCATCCACAATTGGGGCACTTATGAGTTGTAAAGGGTATCTAGCTTTCACTTCCCCCACCCCTTCCCTCACAATTCACTAAACTTTGACACTTTGACAGCCTCGTTGAACTAATCGTCCTCAATGTCGGCCTCTCCGCAGGCATCCTCTCCCCCCGCATCTTCTCAATGTTTGTTCTCGAGGCACTCGTATTAACGTTCATGACCACCCCACTCGTGACGACCCTCTATCCACCGAAATACCGCGTCCGTATCGCAAAAACCGGAGCAAATTTCAAGAATGTTGCAGATGATGAGAATGGAGGAACATCTGAAGCTCAGACGTCGAGGAAGAGGAAGCGGAGTCGGAGACACGAGAAGCAGAGTTCGCAGTCGGGGGAACGTGTGAGTGGGAGTGATAGGCGTATGAGTGGAGGGTATGAAGAGGATGAGGATCAGAGGACAAGGTTTACGGTTGTTCTGGATCGGATTGAGCATTTGCCGGGTGCGATGGCTATCGCACAGTTGGTAAATCCGTTGATTTCTGGGTTCGAGAGTGATGTGGACGGGGATGAACATGCTGAGGCTGATGATGACGATGACGGGGAGAAGGTCGTAAAATCGGAGAAGTTGCAGTTGGACTTGAACGAACCTACCTTGGGTCGAGATTCTCCCGCGCCATCCATCACCACCACCTCTTCCTCCTCCTCTACTTCCTCCACAAGGACTTCACTACTCACACCAACGATCAATGCCCTCCGCCTCATCAAACTCACGGACCGTGTTTCGGCAGTGATGAAGTCACACGAGATATCCACACTCCTCCATACCGATCCTCTGCTATGCGTCTTCCGCATGTTTGCGCTGCTACAAGGGATTGATGTGTATGGCGAGGTGGATGTTGTGCCCGAAGAAGAGATGGCAGAGCGGGTCTTGGAGGGCGGTGAAAGGTTTGGCGCAGAAATGGTGGTCGTGCCTTGGGTTGTTCATTCGGCGAGTGTGAGTGGTACTGGTGGTATTGGGGTAGGAACAGATGGGCGCCAGAGTCAAGTGCATAGCCAAGTGCAGACTCCTAAAGGAGGTGTTGTGCATAATCCGTTCGATGCACTATTCAGGTCGGGTGGGGCGGGGAAGGAAGGGGCAAGTGCACCCACGTCGCCTGAGATTCAACCCCATTCTCACTCTCATCCTCATTCACATGGACACAGTTTGTGGACGCTTGCGCCAAACACATCTCTCATCCACTCCCATTTTATCCGGAACGTGTTCGCGAGGTCGGATGTGGATGTTGGGTTGTACATCGACCAGAGCGGCGTCGTTGGCGCACCGTCTTTTGTAAATTCCGCTCCTGAATCTGATATCCCGCTTTCTGCTGGTACGGACCCAATGAATGCCATGGGATTTGGCCTTGCAGGCGCTGGACGGGGTAGAGGAAGGGTGCATATATTCTTGCCGTTCTTTGGTGGACCCGACGATCGACTCGCGTTGGAGTTTGCTGTAGGGCTATGTAGAAGGAATGAGAGGTTAAGGGCAACGGTGGTGAGGTTTAAGAAGGTCGAGGCGAGCGTTGCTGGTGGCGGTGGAGGGACGATTCCTGGTGTTGAAGGTGGTGGAGATAAAGATAAAGCACAGGGTGATAGGAATGAGGAGGTGAATATGACAACCGTCGCTTCTGTGGGTACCTTCTCCTTCATTTTCCTTCTGGCAGGTGCTGACGTATGCGGGGTTGCTCCCGATAGAACATCGCAGGGTTCCCGGATACGGTGTACGGCCACGCTGGTACAGAGGTTCGACTACAATCTGAAACGGCGGACAACATCATCTGGGCGCGCTATACCAATCCTCGTCCCGTAGTAAGGAGGAATGATAGCTCGTCGTCGAGTTCATCCAAATCTCCGGTTCCTTCTCAACAGGAAGTCTTACTCACCCCTAGCGCGCCCAGGGTGACATTCAAGGAGATAACTTCCGCGAAGCCGCTCCATGTCGCCTTGGACGAAGCGTATGCCCTCCAACAATCCAGCGCTAACGTTAAACGGAAACGTAAGAGTAGAAGAACACCACTATCTGCTGCAGCTGCAGGTGTAGGTATTGTGGTCGTTACCGGCCGCTCTCGACGACTTGCAACGGAGAGTCATCGTGCAGAGTTGAAGGAGCTTATGCTTGAGGACAGTACGGCGGCGGGTGGAGGAAGTGGGCATGGAGAAGCGTCGGAGAGGGGGATGGTGAGAGAGGTGAGGAAGACTGTAGGTGAAGTCGGGAGTGCGTTTGTTGGAAGGGGCGTTGGGGTTGGTGTGTGGGTGCTTCAGGCCGCCTTGGACGGAGAGATGTAGTGCCGGCGGTCGATGTAGTGTTTTGTGTATGACCACGATTGAACGACCTGCAATGATTATTTTTCCCTCCTCGACCCTCCTGTGAACGGTCAAATAAGAGCCCCTCGACGTGGCTAAGTGAATTTGGGCTAGAAAACGTGCTGAAAGCCCATGTTGGAGACAGGCATATATGAAATGCTTTGCCGGTCAGTGCGAAGACTGTTTACACGAGCATCTTCGTGAATGCATGTATCAAAGGATCATGATTCTAGGGCAGCCAATTACAATGTAGGAGCAACCTAGTATAAAGAATTGGACAAGCAGAAAACATCGTCCTAGTTACCACTGAGAATTTGATCTCCAAGCGCCGAGTTCTTGGTTATCCCTGCTACGCCATCAAGATGCGAGAAAGAAGGATCCGGCAGTAGCAACGGTTGGCGGGTGTCCTGCATAATAATTAGTATTAGGACCCGCATTACACCATATTTTCCTGATCCTTCAGGCTACGGGACTAAGCTGCGCTGTCAGTTGGTAACTTCCTAGGAACTTGCAACAATGAGCGGAACCACTGATCTCGTAAAACCCTTCTTTGATAAATTCACTGAAGTATGCACGTAGCGACTCCAGTACTAGCTGGACCTCTTGGCAAGCGAGAGCCTTTATTTGCTGGAAATGAACGAGAGCCTCTCCATATGGTGGGAAACGGGGATGCTACGCATTTTCAACACAATCAGTCGCTAGAGATAGTATAACACCAGAGAACACCCTTTCCAATGACAACGGTTAAATGTTCTACGCGAGCACTCGCCGGCTAAGCCAGTCAGTGGTCCAGGATATATAACGAGCGAATAAAGGCAATGTCCAATACATCGTATCACTAAGGGAATGAGAGTCCATCATCTATCGACTACCGCCTCAAGGCTTCAATCCTTGCACCAGCCATCACTCTCAATGATGAAGTTAACGCTGCCGTCAGGCTGAGTCTGACCACCCTTGTTATCGGCGTCCTCAGCTCCGTGACAGTTCTTGAAGAGGGCGCAAGTGAGGAGAGGGCTCCCATCCTATTTGAGATTAAGCATAACCGTTTGACATCAAGTTCATAGATTAAATGACGTACCTTTCCATTGACATCGTGGTAAGCTGTTGAAGCAATTGCAGTTAATTCACTTGACGTTTGCGATGACTAAGCGACTTACTATTGACGAAGCCGCAGCCGTCAACGGAGTTACACATGGCCTTGCAGTCAGCGACGGTCTCGACAAGACCGAAAGTCATATAATCATCAGCTTGAACTGCGGCAGTGATGTTGTGGAAGGTTTGGTGGTACCCGTCGGAAGGAGGAGATGGGGGAGGGTAGGTCGGAGGCGGAGGAGGAAACTCGTGTGGGCAGTGAATAATGAACGGAATAAGATCCAAGATCTTGCAGATTAACTTGAAGCTTCGTTAGTCCTACAATCCAGGCTGCGAAGTGAGACTACTTACTCCACCCAAGCATGGCAGGTGAGGATGTTCCCCAGGGTGAGGGCCATAGTACCAACCAGGCTTGCTGTCGGGCACCCAAGGCGGAATGGGTGCACCGTAATGGTTAGTCTCGGACAAATCAAAACCGTCGAAGAGGCCACCGAGGTTTAGAGAAAGGCTTAAGTCCCTAGCCTCCATGATGTTGGCAGTGGGCACTGCTCCGACGGAGATGACGGCAGTGGTCGCGGCAGCTAAAAGAGTGGAAAGGCGCATCGTGTTTGGACAGCTATTGAATAAGAAGAGACGGTGCAAGGAATGAGAGGTTTGACGTGGTAGACGCACGACAATGAAGCGATTCTTCACATATTACTCGATTATATAGATTTCACAACAGCCGATAAGTGCTGACTAGCGAAGCCTGTTCTCTCGAGAATATCCGTTCCGAAGGGATAGTGCCTATGCCGAGGTCGAAGAGACAGTGTAGTCGGTGATATGATGTTGTTGACAGATGCATTGCAAAAGTTATGACTGGCTGGTGTTACAACTTCTTGTCAAAGTGCGGGATTGATCAATGCGATTATTCCCAATAAGGTGCTTAGGACCCCTGAACCAGGCACGGATCACAAGTCAGAGAACTCAGTGGACTGTAGGGTGTGTGATGCATCAGTTCACAGGAATTGAACACGGCGAAGTCTTGTCAGAAACGATAGTACCAGTGCGTACTCTTTTGCTCATGAACGGAGAACATATCCCTGGGGCTCATGAGCCCTGAGTCAAGTAGCTGCATCCAGGCGCACCCCAACGATGAACCCTCAGGTGATGACATGTTGGGAAGCCTAAGGACCGCGTTTTGGTTCTTGAACATGTGTAACAAGGGCCCAAAAATATACTGGCATGTGGCATCGAAGGACGGCTCGGGTCCAGAACGACTGCCTGCCAATCAATTAATCAAGTCGCGTTAGTAGGGATGTGGCAGGCATCAAGATCATAATGTTTGTAATGTTGGCCAAAGGAAGAATGAATAACTGAAAATCTGACCTTATCGAACCCAGAATTGCTCCTTCGCTAGAAAAATTACTCATGTCGGGGGTTCTTGGCCTTTGATCCTGATGGTCGCCCTCAATCACTTGGCCTTGATGTCGAGACACGGATAAAATCAGAGAGCGTACGGTTCGCTCTAGACCGTCAGATTCTGGGCACCTTGCAGAATGTCTGGAATTAGTTATATGCCCCTTATGTGAAGAGTATTTGGCTCTGTCGCCGTTCAAGTCATTTGTTTGACTGTCCAAATCTGTTTCCGCCTGTGATAGGCCAAGTTCACCGGAACATTGACTACCTTTGAAGTGCTCTTCCTGAGCATGAAGAAAACCGTCTAAGACGTCGTTTCTGATCCTCTGGTTGCGCTTGCCTGGATGCATTCCAGCAGGGCGGGGGTGCCGGATCAAATATTCCTGCACATCACATGACTCACGAGCGTGGCCGAGCTTTTTACCCAGTCGCCCAACAGGACCAAGGCATCATGACCGGTAAGTGAGTGACTTAATTGCACATTCCTGAGCTTAAGGTTCCCGATGTCAAAACAGAGATTTTTTCGTCTATTTTCTATTCATACTGGCATTCCAGGATATTGGTTGGGGGGACTCACTGGTCAGTGCGCCATGTGGACAACCCTCGTCAGCTGACTTGCAAGTTCTGTCCGTCACGAATGAATGGCTTGGGGGGAAGGTGACGTGTGCTCTTGGCCTCCTGCAGAAGCATACACTCGCTATATCTTTTTGAACTGGACCCATGCCGGAATCATTGGAATGACAGGAGCAGCCTTCCGGTGGCTCGCGGATGGGAAGCTTTGTTACTCCTGTCTTCTGACCCAATTTCGACCTATTCACTCGCAGCATAATCAATCATCTCGCGATTTTCGCAGTTCTCGTAGCGCCCGATTACGAGATCCAGATCTGAAAATAGTTAGAATCGTAAATGAACGGCTGAAACGACGCTATGTACTCAGAAACCTTCTAAAGAAATGAGCTGGGAATATTCCTGACCCACCGAGTCGGACACCTCACTAAACAGGCGGATCTGGTTGTGCATGTGCCTTGGCACTAAAATCAGTCTGATGATTAAGTGAATGCTCCAGGATTGCGGAATCAGAAGCGCGTCAGGATTGATGGGGTTAATATCAAGCTCTAAGCAGGCGCTTTTTTCTGACGTTTCGGAAGGTAGAGCCGAGAGAAGTGAGCTTCCTTAGAGATCCATGCGTTCGCCTATGATGCTGATGCGCAGCAATTGCAAGGGGCTTTCATCCGAAGAATTCGCTTCCCCAACTCCACTAGTGGGGTCCTGGGAAACTCTTTTTTTCAGAACCCAAGGGGCAGCTAGAGAGTTGAGGCGACCAGTCGAAGTGAGTGGTGGAGAGAAACAAAGAGTCGTTGCGTGCGTCTGATTTACGCTGCTCGGCTACCAATGAGTTAACGCTACTCCACAAGAGCACGGACATTCATGAGGTTCAACTCTGGAGAAGTCATGTTCCTTGCAGTCGATGAACCGAGCTCCGCTCTCGACGCCGAAGGGGAAGAGCTCCTTCTGGATAACCTGCTAGAGGAAAGGGAAGGCAAAACCATCATCTTTGTTACCCATAGATTTGGCAAGCTCACAAAGCAAGCGGACCTGATTGTGTGAGTACCTCTTAGTTCCTCGATGCTTCTAGGTGTGAGCCGACACCTGTCGATCAGATGTATGAAAGAAGGAAGGATAGTGGAATGTGGTTCACATCAAGAACTTATGGAGGTCAACGAGGAGTATAAGAAGTTGTATGATATCCAAGCAAGCCCGTTTAAAGACGATGAGACGCCGTCAGGGGTGTGATTTGTCTGATTGATGATGTTACAATAATAGATTGCTATGTTTTGAGGTTCATTAGTCCTGAATGTCGTTAGTCAAACGCTACTCAAGGAACGCCGTGATGGGGTATCAAGGGAGTAGATGGTGATTATTCGCTTTCCATCCTGAGGCGCATATGGCAGAATTCATGTTGTCTACTGCTTCTATCTCCGCTAGACACCCTAGCCCACACTTCGTGATGCGCGGGACTCAGCTCTACTATCTTGTGCTCGTCAACAGTAAGTCAGGAAGCGCATTCAGTCACCAATCAGGGTGGCTGATTGATGAGGCGCTGTTCACCACGCCACACTATGCGAGGGCCACCTTGGACGAAATCCTTCGCTGAATGGACTCCGTACGCTTCGAATCAAATTACGCTAATTGTCTGCTTTCCTCGTCAGAGCAGCGGTCTTCACTATCCTTCTATGCGTCTTCAAGCTTTTTCGTTCTACTGTGAGTCAGCGAAGCGTGTGTAATAAAGTAAGCCGAAAGGCACTACGAGAACCGACCTTAGTCAAGCCACACGCCCACTGATACCAGCGCCATGCACCGATGACGACGACGAGGTGATGACAAGCCTGAGTACCGCTTTGATTCTCTTGCGACATTCTTGTACACGGATTCCCCTCTATCGGTGGCGATTCTCAGAAAAGGCAACCTTATTTATGCCGGTTAAGAACATTGGTATGAGATATGTCCGCTTCTGTCCGATACGGGCGCCACCCTGGAAGCTGCGGTAAGGCAAGAATTACAGAAGCTCATACCAGGGGGCTGTCAACCGAGCAATTCGGTTCTGCCAACTATCCCAGGGGGGTCCGTGAGAACCTTCCGTATTGGGTGGGTACGGCACCCAGGGTCTGGGCGCTTCCGTGTCACGCTAATGAGATATTGATAAGCTGCAAGCACGCGTAGTGCGCACTTAGCAAAGTATCACTACTCTGTACAACCTACAACTTCGACTCTATATTCCATACCCCCCTCGAGTCATGACAAAATCAGTGAAACCAGTTGTCGAACCAAAATGGATCACTTTCAATGACGGAACCCGTGTTCGGACAAACATTGACTCCAAGACAGGCATGCATTTCGTCAAGTGTAACAACTGCCCTAAGATTATCCCGTTGACGACAACTGGGAATCCTGCGAACGCTATTTAGACAGCGTTCACTCTAATATTACCCCGATGTCATTTATAGCCCGGTCATAGCCCTAATGTTCCTGTAGTTTATCGATGCCGGAGTCCATACTATCATTGATCGCCTGTTGGCCACCCTATCAGCTGTTGGCCACCCTATCAGCTGTTGGCCACCTTGCAGTTCTTCTCTTTCTCTCGCACATAGTCTCCCCAAACTTGACATGTATATAGTACTTATACTAGAGAACATGATTGTACAAAAATATTTGGAGAAACTCTCTGTGTACTGTCAGAAAAAAAATAATGGTTCGGGAAGTGAGCTTCTGAGGCAGTGATTTTACCATCAGTTTCGTAGATCTTTTCCGATCCCATGAAGGTTTCAGCACAGTTTTTGGCATGGTTGTAGGAACCATACCAGAGAGTGTGTTTGCTCACTTTCAGCCCAATACCTTCACAAGGGCTCGAGGAATACCAGGATTAGTTTGAGGACTGGCATATGAGCGTGACAAGGGGTGCATGATTTAGCGACGCGGAGCCTCAACTCGGCTGTGACACAGCCGTGACGTTTGGGTGGCCAACTGATGGTTCAGTTGACTTGTGCTCATCGGAACTGTTCCGACATGGCCATCCGGCAAGATAAAATCCCAAAAAATTCATAGACGTTTACCGAAGACATTTCCGCATATGTATGCGAGATTTCAACGGAAAATACGCCATGACGAAGGAGGAAGAGCGTGCACATCTGAAAAGTGGCCAAGAGGTGATCAATGATAGTACCTGGTCCAATGCCCTTGTCGCGCCTTTGTCTCGCCCTCGTTATCTTGATTGTGACCATGGTGTGACCTTCTCATCAAGGGTCTATTTGGTCTAACTCACTGAGGAAGGTTCTCACGAACCCCCTCCCCTCCCGGGTAGTAGTTGGCAGAACCGAATTACTCAGTTGACAGCCCCTGGCTCATACTATAGGATGCCCGTTATTCGGATGAGTCCCTTGTTCGGACGAACATTTGTATGTGACATCCGAACAGGGGGCTCGTCCGAATAACGGGCACTCTATAGTAAGTGAAAGAAGGCGCGAACACTTACGAGATCCAGAACTAAAAATGGTAGATCTGTAAATGAACCTAGCTCACCACTAGACGCCGAGGCTGAAACGACGCCACTTAGAAACCTTCTAAGGAAAAGAGCTGGGAACAGGATAGCATTCGTGGCTCAATGAGTCAGAAACCTCACTCGGCCGGCGGATCTGGTTGCATATGTGCTTTGGCATTAACTGCGACACTAATCAGTCTCATGTCTGAGTGAATGCGCCGGGATTGTGGATAAGAAGCGTATCGAGATCAATGGGGTTAATATCAAGTACTATAGCATTCCGCCGCAGGCGCTTTTCTCCGACGGTTCGGAAGGCAGAGCCGAGAGAAGTGACTCTCCTCAGAGATCCATGCATTGCTTTCTGG
This sequence comes from Podaxis pistillaris, assembly GCA_018524465.1. Classification (NCBI taxonomy): domain Eukaryota; kingdom Fungi; phylum Basidiomycota; class Agaricomycetes; order Agaricales; family Agaricaceae; genus Podaxis; species Podaxis pistillaris. The sequence goes on along the minus strand of JAEUWN010000700.1, from coordinate 7,310 downwards.
TGCACGGCAAGACTTGCTATCCCATACTACGTCCTCCTGTTACTAACATTGAGCATGTCAAACATGGATCTAATTCCTCTTGTCGAATGTATTGATCCCAAGGCATGGTGCTTATTGTAATGCTTATCGAGCCACACAGCCTGATACAGTCATGTGGCAGAGCTGTCCGGAATTATATACGCTCTCCTGTCACCCTCAACGATGGGATCTGGGGGGCTGATTCAAATCCGCTCCGGGCATCACTAGACGAAGGTATGATGAGATCATGCCAATATGTCGACTCAGCGTCCACTCAGTACCGGCAGCGTATTTATACAGAACTCATCGCGTCAAGAGCTTCGGTACCCTGCGCCACTGTCCCTACTGAACGATTACTATGACCTCCGGTACAGCACAACAGAACGGCGATGCACTACATGGTTCGGAGAAACAGCAAACGACTACATACAGCACGAAGCAATATGGCGTTTGGGAGGTGCTGCTCATGGACGAGAGCCACTGGGAACGGTGCCGAAGGTTGATTTATGACGCCCCAAAATCCATCCCAGTCCTCTATCGACTCGTTCAAGACATCTACTCTCTATCTCCTACACTATTCGTGTTATTCATGCTGTCTCAATTATGGATGAGTTGTCAGGAAGCTGTTAAAATGCACTTTTCCAGCCAGGTATTGAGAATGGTGAGTAGGCTTGATCAGTCGTTTTCTACGGATGACTCGGAATTGAGTTCCCATAGATTGAGCATTGCCTGAGGAGAGGCGCACCGGACTGGCCAGGCGTGATGTACATTCTCTCTTTGCGACTCGCGACTACTGGCTTTGCTACGTTCCTGTCTTGGTATAGGTAAGGCTTGGAGTTTTTGGCTCGCGCCAAATTTAGAAGCCTTTACTAAATTAGAACCCAGTGATCAGATACTTGAAAAGCTTCAACGGCGCATTACTTCTCACTTTCAGATACGCATAATGAACGGTATGAAGGCATTTTCTCGCTGTCTCCTGTAGTTACTCACAAGTCTCGCAGCAAAACTCAAGCACGACTTGGCACGATCAGGAAGTATGTCGTTCTGCTAGGCGTCGTGGTCCAAGGGGCGGGTCGAAATACTCACTTATTCTTCCAGGTCCCACCGAGCAAATAAACATCTCCGCGAGTCAGGCATGGGACTCTTTTCGCGAGCTCCTTCATGTTGCTAGCTTATCCTTGAGCATACTTGGTCAGCTCACGCTGATAATGCATCTCTCTCGCCGTGATAGTGGAGGTCTACTGTTCGCAGTGTTATGTGTGCTTCGGCCCGCTTTATCTGTCCTCATCAGTAGGGATATCTGGAATAAAGGTGCGCGAATTTGCCTGCTCGGCTCCCTCTTGTACTGAGCATCGAGCCAGTATGTATCGTGAAGAAAAACAACAAGGACGACTTGCGAATGCAAGCATTAGCTGGCTTAGCAGAACCGGAATATCGTCAAGATGTCATAAGCAACAACCTGCAACAATTCATTGTTACCGGTGGGTCCAGAGGTCTTTATCCTGCCTCCATATTGACTTGGTACCGGAGAATATCAGAAAGCAAACGAGCGCCTCGGAGACCTAACCGAACAGCCAATTTGGGAACTTGGTCGCAGACACAATACTCCTCTCCTTCCAGTCCTACTGACTTTAGTTGGCGACTTACCAATGGTGTGGCCCATCAAAGCGCCTTCCATGGGTTCTGTTGACGATACTGTCTTCAGGTCTACTCTGCTATCCTCGCCCTGTTGAGTCCGAAACAAACATCATTCGCATCTATTGTCATCCTTCAAGAATCCTCGTCGATGTTGGTGCAGTATGTGGACGTCATCATGCACGGAACAGAGCAATTCAGGAAGAGCTTGAAAACAATTCGCGAGTTGTATGAGTCGACAGCCGGAGACGCAGGTGAACAAGGCGACGATGGAGCGTATCAAGAAAAACCCTCCCAGTTAGTGGTTGCTGAAGACGCGACACTTCGGAAGGGGCAAGGGATTGAATTTGAACTGAGGTAAATACAACCCTACCGATCAGCCCAAATCCCTTAATTCTCAACCATCAACATAGGAATGTTTCATTCAGTTATCCCGGGAGCCAAACCAACAAAGAAGCATTAAGCAACATTGATCTAAAGATCCGATCTGGCCAATTTGTGGTTCTCGTTGGTGCGAACGGGAGCGGAAAGTCAACTCTTGTAAAGCTCCTTTTATGCCTATACCATCCTACAGCCTCTACAGCCACAGGGGATGGAAGTGCGCAGCGCCAGAGCACATCCGGGCAGATTTACATCGACTCCCTACCATCCTCGTCGTACTCTGAGTCATCGCTGCGTCGTTCCATGGCCGTACTAAGTCAGGATAACCTGATCTATCCCGGCTTTTCCTTGGGAGAAAACATTGGCCTCGGATTTACGCCTCTTCTGTCTGACACAGAGGCACTTCGTGTATCTGCGAGGAAGGCTGGTGCTGAAGAAGTGTTAGCTCGAATGAAACATGGTGCGGATACGGTCCTAGATCCACTGCAAGACTACTACCAGTTCAACGTCCGGGATCAAGATGAAGATCATCCGCTGCAAAAGGTCCTGGAGGAGCTGAGGAGACCAGTCGAAGTGAGCGGTGGAGAGAAACAAAGAATCGTTGCGTGTGTCTAATTTACTCTGCTCGGCTACCAATAAATTAACGTTGCTCCCCAAGGGCACGGACATTCATGAGGTTCAACTCCGGAGAAATCAGGTTCCTTGCGGTTGATGAACCGAGCTCCGCTCTCGATGCCGAAGGGGAAGAGCTCCTTCTGGATAACCTGCTAAAGGAAAGGGAAGGCAAAACCATCATCTTTGTTACTCATAGGTTCGGCAAGCTCACAAAGCAAGCGGACCTGATTGTGTGAGTACCTCTTAGTTCCTTGATCTTTCTAGGTATGACCGACCCTTGCCAATCAGATGCATGAAAGAAGGAAGGATAGTGGAATGCGGTTCACATCAAGAACTTATGAAGGTCAACGGGGAGTATAAGAAGTTGTATGATATCCAAGCAAGCCCGTTTAAAGACGATGAGACGCCGTCAGAGATGTGATTCGTCTGATTGCTGATATCATAATAATAGATTGCTATCTTTTTGAGATTCATGTCCTGATTGTCGTTAGTCAAACGCTGCTCAAGGAACGCCGTGATAAGGTATTAAACGAGTGGATGGTGATCACCTCGATTATCCGTGTTCAGTCTTTGAGGAGCATATGAGGGAGTTTGTGTTGTCTACTACTTCTATCTCCAGCGGATACTCTGGGGCAGACTTCGTAGTGTGCGGGGCTCAGCCCCATTATCCCGCGCTCGTCGATGTGGCTAAACCATCGTCGGACCCTCGGCATGGTACCGCAACCTCACATCGAGTCTTCTAACCTGGCTTGTAAGGGGGAACGTTTGAACAATCATGCGGAAGCCTAGGCACTTGCTGTATGGGAGTCAAACCTGCCTCGGAAAGGGCACATGATCTTTTGTTACTAATCGAAAAGTAGTTACAATTCAAATATTCACTGATGGGCGGGTGGAGGGAGCCATGCGAATGTGTCGTATTGTGAGCAAACTGTCATTGAGGCGTGCACATACTCACACATAAATTTTTGGGTACCCATACGACTTTTTGGGCTCTGTTCATGAGTTGAAATTTATCCTTTGTTCATGGCTGTGACCGGCGTTTGCATTTGCCCGATGGAATTCAGACGGAGATACAGACCATCGCGAATGTGATTCTGCGCAGTCTACGTGCATTCATTTTATCACCGGTTTCATTCGGTTGACCTCCTCACCGCTCAGACCACGGTACTCAATACTCAATCAAGGTCTTCTCTGTCTCAAGAACAAGTCAATTCAAGAAGCGATCAATTGGGGTTGTATTCCTACTCGAACTATAAACGAACTTCGGGGCATGAGATAGGCGCATACACAAGACAGATAGGAACTAACGAACATCTGTAAAAGAACAGGACGGAAAGGCAGTAGGACGGGTGTGGATAGAGGGGGGGATAGGTATAATACAGAGAAGCACCACAAAGATGACCAGAAGTACCACGGGTCATCTACTCTCTAGTCCAGAACAAAGATAATAGAAGATAAGGGATATCATAACGACATAACAAAGAAAGGGATATCAAAATACGCATGCAGCTCTTAATCCTGGAACTCGGTGAAGGGAATACCGTTGGCTTGGAGCACGCCCTGTAGCGTCAGTGCTCGCTGCCTCCACTTCTCTCGCTCTGCAGTGAGACTCGCGACCTGAGCCTCCAATTCTTGTTGATGCAGAAGCTTGCGCTTCCGGCTCTTCCTCGCCGCCAGTGTGTTTTGTCGACGCTTCCACTCGATCTGCTCAAGTTCAGTAGCGTTTGGCTTCAGAGGCTCTTCCAACTCATCCTCTTCGCCATCGAGCATCTGGTGACGAGCGCGTTTGCGAGCGAACACCGCGGGTAACTCCTTTCTCGACGTCGCTGAGGGTGTCAAGTATCTCCTTGGCTGGGTGGGAGCTTCGAGCGGAACAAGCGAGTCGGCGGTAATGTTCTTACGAGTCCCGGTCGCCGTGGAGCGACGACGAGCTGTTGTCGTCGTCGTTGCGGTAGTGACACCACTGGCTGGAGTCGAAGGTACAGAGGGTTGTTGAGAGAGGGGGAAGGTCGAGTTGTTCATGGGCTGAGGAGAGAAGAGCGAAGTCGGGTCAAGGGCGGAAGTTCCAGGATTTGGGGACGTGGGCGGCATGGCTAAGAGGCCCGATGTATCGAGGGACGGAGGCTTGTCCGATGACTCGAATGTTCCATCGATGTACGGTGAGTCAGAGAACAAAGGCGAGTCATGGAACCCGGTGAGCATGCTGCCGTCATTGTCATCGGTGATGAGGGGAGTGGAAAGGAAATCGCTGAGAGGTGTCTCGCCAGGTGAGTCACCAAAGTTGTCTAAGGAGGGAGTCCAGGGCGATGTCAAGAAGTCATTCGGCTCAAACGTTGTCTCCGGTTGTCTGGTAGACCCTAGAAGTGAGGCAGGCGCATGAGTTGTGGGCGATGCACTGGTCGTTGATGAGGAAATACCTAGAGTCTCCATTAACATGGCTTCAAGCTGATTGAAGTCAGCAGCCACGGGCTGCATGAGATCTGCCGGAGAAACCGTTGCGCTCGACATGTCACCGGACGGTGGAGCGGAGGTAGACTCAGATTTTTGAGAGAGCATGTTAAGATAGTTGGCTTTAAGTGCGAAGAAGTCGGGAACTGCTGTTGAATGCGACGAAGGCTGTGTTACAGGCTCTGGGCGGCGTGTTGGGATGCTAGGCAGTGGGGGAAGTGTTGTTGGGATGCCATAATGGGCTGCTAAATCCGAGGTGGATGCAAAGACCTGATTGGACGTCCGAGGACGAGTTGACGAGTTGTTTAAGACATGGTTAGAAGATGAGTGGTTGGGAACCGTAGGTTCGAGAGATGATTGCGCATGAGAGCGGGCTTCCGAGGTTGACGAGGAGACAGACGAATTTAGAACTGAGCCTGCATTTTGGCGCGAGTTACTATATACGGCTGGCCTGGTTTGGGATGAAATTGCGACTTGGGAAGAAAGGGGGGAGGATGTGGTTGTGGAGGACACCGTAGATGGTAGCCCTGTAGTTCTGGAATTGGGCGATAATGTTAGCGCTGAGTCGAGACGAAGGGTGTGGTTATATGAGGCGCTGTCCATTGCCGACGAGGAGGGAAAAGCAGATGGAGCGGTCCATTGAGGAGAGCTGTGGTTACCCTCTCGTATTTGGAAAGACGTAGTATTCCCCGTCGAAGCAAGAGAGCTCGACAAGGGGGCCAACATCGTGTCTGAATCGATCACGGATGACGAAGCCATTACTCAACGATAAGATTGGGCTTTCGTACTGCGCGTGCGCAACACAATGGACGTAGGCCACGAAATGTGGAGAAAGAGGTACAAATGACTCACAGATGCCTCTGCTGGATGCAACGCTCAGGACTCGGAACAGAAACTGAGTCTGTCCAAGTCGGTGGGTGGTTGTTGGGGGATAAGAAACACTGGACAGCTTTGTGACTCGAGTCGCTATATAAGCTCCACCACAGCCTTTTTCAAACTCCGACCGCCGAAACCTCGCCCGGGTATTCTGTCAGGTACATCTACCGCCCATTCCACTTGCTATGCAATCCTGTGCTTTCCACGTCGCTCCACGCGTAGATACACGACACATGTCCTTCAATGTGCTGTCTGTGCCCGTCTACGCTGTTCTGTCTCCCAGTTTCGCGCACAGATATCTGAAGCGTCGAACTGATCCTTTCCCAGACCGAGTCATATCTCGTCGTCATCAACCCAGAATCGGAAGCGCAATCAAATGAAAGTGATGACAAATGCGGCGCTCCGATCGCAGTTTTACACATGCTCCTCCCGCCCTGTTCCCATATCAGGCAGTATTGCGCATTCTCCTGCACAGCATCCCGCCCCACGTTCCCACCCTGGCATTCACGAGGTGTCCCGCCCCAACGCCGCCCTCCGCCGCTCCCATAATCGGTTTATACATCTGTGACGTGGCGTTGCACAAAACCTGGGCCAAGGGTTCTGGGCACGGCTAGCAGGTTTCCGAGACCGAACATAACCCGTGGTCGGTCCTCCTATTCCGTGGTTTCGCAGTCCATTCCCAAATGGGCTCAGTGGCCCGACATGCCGAGATGCTGTTCAGAGCGTGTGCGCCTCCGCAGCTTCTGCGGGCACACACGCACTTCCTGCGGCACAGTCCGTGAGTAAGCGCTTATGGAAGTTGCGAAGGATCATTGTCCTCTCCGCCAAGTACGCCCGCAGTTCACGGAGAGTGGAGAGGACAAAATGATTTCCATATCACTCGGTTTCATTTATTGTATTCCAATATCACGATTGTGGGAGTAATGTGGCCTTTGCGTCGAAACATCCCTGCGCCCGCAATTAAGCTGGGCTATGCTGGCGCGTTTTCTCCTGTCAATCTCCCGGCGTAACCACTGACAATGATCCAAGTATACGAATTTGGAAGCCCCACGTAGCGTCAACCGTAGACTGATCGAGTCAGTCGCTTCAGAGTTTGTAAGCATCAGGTACGGCTGACGCATCCTTTTCTCTCGCTTGGGGAAGGCCGAGGGCAATGTGACCGTCAACCTGTGCAAGAGTAGACGCTCTCGATGGGCGCTGGATATTCCAGTAATTGTCTCTGTCCAAGCCACGAATTTGGCTTTGCGGCGTCTTGAGTTAGTCTTTTAATGTGAGGTGTGTGAATAATGTTGTTGGCAATTGTTTGCCGGTTTGCCACTGGCACTGGCAGAAATGGC